>LBNU01037023.1:0-37171 GCA_014162995.1 Artemisia annua | reverse complement strand
TTTAAGTAATGAAAACATCGTCACGGGCTTTACTTGAGTAAATTTCATCTTTGACTCGGCTTCTTGACTCTTTTCCAAATCTCGTGCTCTTTTAGGGCTTTTTGGTTGGTTTTCATGCCATTTATGCAATATCCTTTCCTGCACAGTCACAAACACAAAAACACTATATCTTTGGCATTTCACGTTAGTTTTTGGTCTTTTCTACACTTAAACTAAGGTCGAAAATATGTGTAAAATAACACACATCAGACCCAAGCTGCCAATCACCAATAATATTCTCCAAGGGCTAATTGTGATAATTCTTGATATCTAGAAGGACCAAAGTTGTCATTTCATGGATTTATTCTCTCAGGGACTAATATTGACAACTTGAGAAACTCCAGGGACCTTTCTTGTAAAAGTCTTCAAACTTAGCTCGGGGACTCTTCCAGGCATTTTAAGGATTTCCAGGGACTTGTTTTGTCAATTTGAGCTTAGATTCACTTCCCGGCTATAAATAATACTCTTTCCATTCTCGTGCTCGTTTTTCGTGATTTTGTCTCGGTTTTTGTCGTTTTCTCATATTTTATTACCTGCATGTATAAAAACACAAAAACATATATATTTGGCATTTATTAACGGGTTTTTGGTCTTTTCGGTCTTAATTTGGTAAAGAAAAAGGTATGTGTTTAAGCACATACCAATTACATTAACTACCGGAGTTGACCAGTAAATATACATAGGTATTGATGCATAAATTGATTGTACATCTAGCTTAATTAGTTGTTGATGCGTGGTTTTGTGACCTTACAACAGGTTTTACCTCTCGAGGGATCTCAAGAGGCTTACAACCCCACCAGGCAGTGTACCTGACCGATGTAGTATAGGATAGTGGTAAGTACGGGGGATTGATCGTTCTCTCACAGGGAATAGTGTTCGTTAGGACAGAAAAACTACTCTAATAGGTCTAAGGGTGAAGGAAGATTCTTTTTGTATTTTTATATTTTTAGGAAAGCAAGTAAAATCTCGGTTTTGAAGGAGTGGGCGGAATTAGTTGCTAGTCAACTAACCCAAAATAACTACAATTGCAAATAAAATAAAATAACTAAACTATTTGGTTGTGAAAACTATATGGAGAAAAGTTGTGTTTACTTAGACTTCATTACTCCCTAACTATCTTTTACCGGTTAATTGATATGTATGTTACTTGTGTGGATGAAGGGTGTATTCCTAATAACTCATGGAGTGGCATACATATCTCTCCAATTCTATGAGCTCTTATCTCCTCCTATGCCATGCACGGCACAACCATAGGGATTGTAAACAGTGGCTCATGCGTTAAATACTACCTTAATAGCCTAGTATGCCTTGGCTACATGTTTCCCAAGACGTTCAAGCACGTTACCATAAAGGAGGTTGGCCAGTTTTCTTGAGCCTAACATTGATGGAACAATCATCCCAACAAACAACAACACATCAATTAACCAATAATTAATAGTTAGGTTTCATTAGATCTAAGCAAACACAAGAGAATTTAGCTACACATGTTAATTAAAAGACAAGCAAAAGAGATAATCAACCAACACATAGACATATTGATTGAATTAAAGTGAAGACTTATCTTTAATTAAGCATGAGGGTTCCAAGGGTTGGAAACCCTAAAAAGTACAGAAAATTCGTCTAGGGTTTGGTGCCAAAAGTTCTCCACAAAGTTCCACACTTAATGAATGAAAAATAGAAAACTATAAATAGACTTTTACACTCTGACGGCGTCAGGTTATAGGGTCTGACGCCGTCAGCTCGCCGCCATAAGGTTTCTCGGATGGCCTAGATCCATTTCTGACGCCGTCACCCTTTGTTGCCTTCTGGGCCGTCACTCTTTAAAACATAACCTGACGGCCTACACCTATTAACACCTGACGGCGTCAGGTGTAAATCTCCAAATTCTTTCTGGCCCGTCATTTGAAAATTGGTTTTCACTCTTTTGTCAATTTATGCTGATGGCGTCACCTTGTGACTCTGACGCCGTCAGGTAGTAATTCCAGCTTCTTTTGAGACTTTGTCGTTTTCTTCACTTTTATGCTCCAAAAACATCCAAATATGCATGTTTTCCAGATTTCCTCTCAAAAGTATCTAAAATGACAAAAGGAACGATTTATGGCAATATTTGATCACATTTATACGAATTAAGGCTTAAATGACCCCTTAAAAGCGTAACACTTTTCGTCTCATCAGTTGTATTTGCTTAAAAATCTATCTAGTTAGATTAGTAGCTTCCTTAGATTATACCATGTGGTACTATAATTGTACTTATGAATGAGGGGGTGTTTAAAGATTAGTATTAACTTGTTTTAATTTTATGTGTTGAATTGATGTATTTGTCCATTATGTAAACATAACTTTCTAACTTGTAATGCCTAAAAACTATTTATGAAAATCTTAAAAATTATTAGGAGGGAAGGACAAAGATGCTTTATAGGTAGTATAGATACCATTAAAAAGGGGTTTTAATTGTTTAAAATCTAAATATATATGTTAAGCTTATTAAAAAGTGAAAATTTTGTGTATAGTCGTATTTACTAGTGCCTTCATAAAAGACTGTATTTTAATCGTATTTTTGGTATTGTCACTTTTGGTGTGCTCGCATCAATTTTTTTTTGGGTAAAAGGGTTATTTCACCCCGGTAAAATAGCTCGTACCAAAATTTGCGCACCAAACATTAAATGAGCAAGAAACAAAATTCGAAAACAGATGATGGGTCATCTTAGAGCACCATATTTATTTTCTAAACGAATGAGGTGTTTCCACATATACTTTGGTGAGATGTGGGTGCATTTTGCGCACCAAATATTAAATGATAACTTTTGGTGGTTGTTGAATTTGGTCAAATGCGTTAAAGCCTCATAAATGTTTGGTGCGCAAGCACCACATTTATAGTGTCATAATTAATTTGTTTGGGTGATAATATATGTGTGTAAGTATATGGTGAAGTTAAATATAAAACGGTGTGCACGCCCCATTTAAAGCGCACCATATTGGACAAAACGGTAAAGGGTCGTATTTTGGGTAGAAATTAGTAAAATGGTAGTGGAATATGATCATATTTGTAATTTGTTTTTATCTATATCTATACTATATTTAAAGGGAAAACCCCATATTTTTTAAAGTAAAAATTTAAGAAAAACTATATATGGAAACCAGAGATACGATCCTTTACAAAGTAAGGAAAATTAAAAAGGCTAGAAAGCCACTCACAATGTGACAAATGTCCACCACCTACTCCCTCTTTTTTTTTCTTATTAAATTCGGTTAGAGGACATTTTGGTCCTTTTAATCCGTTTTTTATTCCACCTCAAAACTTCAAACGTAAATAACTTTTAAACGACAAACTTTTATTAAAAACCGATTTCATCATAATTTTTTAAATTCAATTTTCTTTAATTTGGTATGCATTATGATATATGAATTACAACCTTTTTTTCAACTTTTTAAGTGGGTGTTGATTTTCTTGAAATTTTTGGCATTTCGACTCTAATTTTTTCTAGTTTAAAGACCGAATTTGCAAAACTTAAAACACGAAAGTTGTAGCTTTTTTGCCATTCTTTACCCAGAAATTTGAATCACTCAAAATCCGATATAATATGAGTGAGATATCGCACGTTAAAGATGAAAAATAACTAATGAATGTAGAAAACTAGAGGGGGGGGGTTGAATAGTTTTACGTCTTTTTAATTTATAAAAACTTTGTTTTCGAAAACTTCGATTCTAGCTTTATGTGAGATTAATTTACTTGCACAATTATAAAAACTTATATCTAAGAAAGTATACAATGACAAATACGTAAGTAAGTAAATTAAAAGATAGATATAGAAAGATAGCACCGCGAGACAAAGGATTTATAGTGGTTCAGCTACGAATCTCCTCTTCGTCCTACTCCACTCCCCGAGCACCTAACTCGAGAGTTTTCTTCACTATGTCAACAAGCTTCCTTATGGCGGAGAAACCTTTCACACCTTTGCTTACACCGTTTAACGACACCAAGCAAAATGTCGGGTCCTCATAATAGCTAGAACTAATCTCACGACTATTCACGACTTATCACAACTTAAGCACACCAAAACTACTACACGACTTCTCACAACTTCACTAATCCTACTTCACAACACTACTTGTTCTTCACTACTTCTCTTCACAACTAGCACTACTAAATCTCTTAATTATAAACACACTACACCTTTACAAACAATATATACAACTACTAAACAATATCTACAATACTTCTTTAACTTGATGTTGAAGGAGTATTCTTCTCTTTCACTTTGAATGATGAGGAATTGAATCACTTGAAACAAAGACTTATAATCTTATGATCAAAGGATTTAGAAAGGATTGGGACTGAAAATATTCCTGCAAAAGGTGAGGAAAAAAATGCAGGAATGAACCTGTATTTATAGGCAAAGAATTCTGACAACAGGAGCGTGCCGCCCCTTTAAATGGTGGCTGGCCCCCTTAAAATTAAAGGGGCCGCCCTCCTGTAACGGCATAATTCTTTGTCTTTTTCTGGAGAAAGTTTATTTGGTGAAAAACTAACTGATTTTGGTTAAAAATTTGTATTCATATATTTGTTATGAATTAAACATTTTCCTTTAATTGCCAAAAGTGTTTTTCAAAAATGTATAAGATGTTTATATCATTTTATAAACTTTGTAATGTTTAAATAAAAATCCCTTTGATCATAAAATGTATTAGACATTTGTTTGTTCATACCTTAAGTAATTTTGTTGAGTGAAATAATATTTGTAACCAAATACTTGTTTACGTAGTAATCTTGCGTTTAATGTTTTTACATTTTGTGATCGTCAAAACATAGGGATGTCGAAAAATATAAATAACTTTTTTATGCATTATTTATATCAACAATGGACATTATCAAAAATAACTGATGAACGCTATCAAAAATAACTGATGAACAATATAAAAAATAACTGATGAACGTTATAAAATGTAACTGATGAACAATATAGAAAATAATTGATGAACGTTATTTTTCCGAAAACTGTTGAACATTATAAAAAATAACTGATTAACGTTATCAAAAATAACTGATGAACAATATAAAAAATAACTGATGAACAATATAAAAAATAACTGATGAACAATATAAAAAATAACTGATGAAGTTAAAAAAAATAGCTGATGAACAATATAGAAAATAATTGATGAACGTTATTTTTTCGAAACTGTTGAACATTGTTAGGTCACCATATTGTAAACACAAGTATAGATTTGGTAGAAATGAGATGAGAAATAGAGTTTGGTTGATTAGATCAAATATGAAGAATAAAAGTGCAAGAGTTTCTTTAGTGTATTGAAATAACCAACAAGAAATAAGATAACATGAGTATCCTATTTATAGGAGAGGAGCTAGGGCAACACTCCCTTTCTCCTTCCTTATTCTAGACGTTGGGCTTTAAGGCCCATTGGACGTGTGATGGACTTCACACGTTTACATTCATTAGATAAGTAACTTGGATAAATTTAGCAACCTATTACAAATGATGAAATAACCGAGACTTGACTAAAATGTAGAAAACTTAGGTTCTAACAATCTCCCCCTAAGGATCGGTTGTTGAAGAAGTGATGTTCAGTCACGGTCATTTGAGGTTGCTGGACGTCTTGGTACTTTGACTTTTGTTGTGGCATTCATGGCTTTAGACGTCCTCAAAGATGATTATGTAGAAATGATTCATCGTTCTTAGTTCTTAACAATCTCCCCAGATAGAATGGGTGTTCATTGTTCTTTGTCGTTGATGTGATAGTGATCAATCTGATGTAGTAATCTGCCATTCGTCACATTCTTTGACTCCAGTGGATCTGCATCATTCCGACATGCTCATACATCTTTGACGGTTGAAACTTTCATAAGTGAGGAGCTCTCTTTTCATATGTGAAGATTCTTTGTGTTGACGTAGAATCCTTCTTTAGACGGTGTTGCACTTAAGATCGTTTGTCTTTATCACTTTGTAGATTCTTTTGGCATGGAATCTACCTTTGGCATTCATGTTGCTTCGATCTTTCATGAGAGCTTTCTGAGATGTAAGTATGAGCATGTGGAAGCCGGTGTTCAGCATGGTTGTTGTACCTGAAATGAAACAGTTAGCAATAAAACATCCGGTACTTACAGGTTTGGAGTTAGAATTTGTCAACAGCATAGTGTGAAGACTCCTTCTAATCCTTACCAAGGCCGTTCCTAATCGGATACCCCCTAGAGGGCTTACACAGACATGCATACGCACACCCACGATTAGGTGAGTCGCTGGAGATCACCCCACGACTGTAGACCGTTTGAAACCATCGAACACACTAAGCGTAATCCACAAGGAATCACCGAAGTGACCTGCTGTCAGGGCTGTTTGATGTTGACCCTGGCAGGATTTCCGTTCAATCATTCGAGAAATACCTAAGTAAATCCCTCATAAACGTTCAAGGCAGATTGCTAAGATGTGCGAAGGACTCGATAATTTACACTTAGTGTCCATTGATGCAAGACACTTAGTGTAGAAGATTTTTGTGTTCCTAAGAGATCTTTTATGTTATCTCGTGGCTCTAGACTCGGTAAGTGCACATTTGGTTTCCTATGCGGAGGCATGGAGCAGAGGGCCTCCTATTTCAATATCAACCATCTCTAATAGACGATCGATAGATTACACTGGTTCCCCATCTCTAATAGACGATCGATAGATTACACTGGTTCCCCGTGAGAATGAAACAAACATCTTTTGAGAGATGCCTGAGTGGCTAAGAAGGTTTAGCTGCATTGCGTCACTGGGTCCATGATGTCTTTTATCTTCAATACCAGTGTCGCCTTAGCAACGACCAGTAGCATATGAATTGAACCCGGTGTCTGACCTAAGGTTGATAAAATGGAGGGCTATTTCTTTTCACCCTTTTCATTCATTTTCTTTTTAATTCTTCAACCCCTTCTTTCTCCTTTCATTCTATTCTCCTTTTGTTATATCATACCTAAGGACTTTTAATTTCTAACTATTGGTGATGTCCTTGGGTAGATCCCTCCGGTTTAGGCGGATCATAGGACGGTTTTTCCTATCCTTAGTCACCTTGTAACTCCATAACTATCCTATTGATGCCTTTAAACCAAATCATTGAAAATCTCTCAAAGTGTGTAAGAGTGAAACTTTTTGTTAACACTTTGAGGTTTTGGATTTTATATGAAATACTCTCCCTCAACATATGCTCATGATTATTTTCAGAAATTTGCATATGTGGAACGAGTTGGCACTTTTTGAATTGATCTACTCTTAATAGTCATGTACCCGAGGGACATGTTTACATTGCTTAGTTAAAGGGATGCATTATCAGCTTTAGGTGATAACTAGCCCTAATAACTAACTTGATGTTGTTAACATTCCTAAAAGGAAGTTAGACCCGTCAAAGTATACAACTAGAAAGAGTTTCTTGAAACGCTACTTTCTAATCGGATAAATCCTTTCGAATTCAGACATTTGTTGTTTCGTCAATTCGTGGGTCAATTCTGAGTCGAGCTCGTACGAGATAAGACTTTATGACATCATATTTTAATCACTTTCTTTTTCTCCCCCTCAAAATAGCATATCAAATGTTGTTTTTGTAAACGGTTTTGATTAAAATATGCCTTTTTGAGTCTTATGGGGAGCTATTAACAAGATTTGAAGATTTAAGAACGATGTTTTGTTTCAAGTACTCCCTCTCAACAAGTGATTACTTATTGAGGTGTAATACTTGTCTTTTGAGCAGATTTGAAAAATACTGAAAGGTTTGATTAAATCTACTCAAAAGTAAGAAGCTTTCGCTCCTTATATTAGGATTGTGGCACTGATGCGTACCACAGGGTCCTTTCATTACAAAGTGCGGGTTGTACACTGTTATGTGTGCACAAGCCTTAATAATTACAAATCAAACAATATTAGAAACATATTGAAGTTTTTGTACCAGAAGTATGAGAGAGGAGCTAAGCATCGAAGACGGTGAACTTTGGATCAGGTCGGCGAAATGTCAAGACCGGAAATGATGGTCGAACACCAATATAGCTTTCCAACCTTCTGATCTGTTGTCGTCGATATAGCCTTTCTTCAATCGTATGGACAAAGTTTCTGATCATTCGGCGTCCATTAGCTTTCCACCTTGTTTGTCTTCCCTTTTTCAGCCTTTTCTTTTCATCCTCCAACCTTTCTGCTAGCCCATTCCGAACTCGTTGAAGTGTGACATCACAAAACTTAGGAATCTCATCGAACCGCATGAAATGAATGTTGTTTTTGCTGTTGAGGTATGTGATTCCAAATGCCGGTTGTTGTACGAGAGAGTATTGTGACATCCCAGTGATTTCAGGAATCAGGAGTTGTGGTTCAGTAAGGTTGATGGTGTTCTGATAACTTTCTACTCCCAGCTGAAGATCTTCCACCCTTTCTTGAACAATTAATCGTCTGATGTGAAGTAGGAGAGATGCGATGAAGTTGTACTGCGTGTCTTGTTCAAAGTTGAGTAGCTTTCCTTGAACCATCAGTAGATACATATCTTCAATGTCATTCAGGTTCAAATCAGGGAAGTCTGCTTCACAAAACTTGTACTTCTTCTCGTCTGTTCTCTTAACGATTATTTCTTTCATGAAGGCGTAGTTGAATTTCTTTTCTTCCAAGATCTCCAATACAGCAACAATACGCTGTGAATTCTTCACATTTTCACTCGACTTTAGATGAAGTCTGTGTGTATAGCCGAGCCTTCGTCTTTCAGGCCAATGTTGAATTCCCAGAAGAGCTTCTCTGTTGTATTCGACAACTGTTTTGCAGTAGATTGGTGCGTGCTCTTCAATGTCTGGCAATTCATATCGGGCGGCTGGAATTGAAAGTGTAAGTGAGGATGCATATCGTTCTTTGGAGGTCTCGTGAGCATGCTGAAGGTATTGGTAGTCATTTTTGAAGAAGCGTCTGTAGGGGATCTTAGGTTTTTCAGGAAACCCAAGTAGAGGTAGTGGTTTTGTCCAGTCAGTGAAGTAAGGTTTCTTCGTTTCAGTATCGACATTCGATTCTGGGTTAAGCCAGTCGAACGAGCCAGATAAAGCACAGGCTATGTTCTCCATGTGGTAGTCGAGTTCCACCTTGTTCCCTGATCTCTTCTTGAGAAAGTCCATGGCTTCACGGTTGATCCGCTTCAGTTCAGTCTTCGATGACCTTTCAACTTGTAAACCTGACATAATACTCTGAGTCATCTACAAAGTATTACCCGGTAATGGTTCGTCGGTCCCAAGCGGTGGTTGTGCTTTGATCATTGTAGTCAGCCAATCAGAGTCACGAGCTTCGTCCACATTAAGCCAAGAGAATTGAGGAGTCTTTTTCTTCTGTTTCTTTGACTTTGATGACTTCTTCTTCTCTTTTGGAGACGATTGACCGGTTTGAAATTCAGGAATTTCTGATTTGGGTATTGCTATTTCAGGTCCTTCCTGAGTATCAAACGGTTGAAGTATGAATGGTGCCTCTGATTGTGTCGGACCGGTGGCGGATGCAGGAGCTTTTTGTATAGAAGGAGGAGCCTTAGAGGTCTTGCGGGGCTGGTGAGATGAAGATGGTTTGTCTGACTTCCTTGATTTCTTGCTTTTCGGATCAGAGTCAGGGTCATCATCTTGCCTGGGTTGTTTGTGTTGTCCAGCATCCACTTTGCAAGATTCCTTTGAGGTAATAGCTTGAAGAGCCTCAAACATTGTTGCTTCGTCAGGTGTTTTCTGCTCCTTGTTCCTCAATTTTGCAGCTAACAAGTCTCGAAGTTGTTCGATAGGAAGTTGTTCGGGTGTTGGTGGAGGCTTGTCAGTTTGGAGGTAGAATGGAGTAGATTGAAGCATTCTTTCGATGGTTTGTTTGATTATGTTGTTCAAACTTGTGTGAATCGGCTCAATAAGTGAAGACACAGCCGGCTTGACAGTTGCAACGAGATTTTCATTCAGATATTCAGTTGTGTAATTCTGGATCATCTCGTCCATGTCAGCTTGTAGTAGCTTGTTAGCCAGCTCACTATTATCCTGGAGATCTTTGACTTGTGATGTCAAAGTCTTGACCTGTTTGAAGAGCTTTCGAACTTGGTCCTTTAGATCTCCGGATGGCTGTTGTGTCTGTTTCCTCTTCTTCCTTGCCAGATCTAGAGCTTTCTTGATCCGCTTTGATGCTGTCAAAGCTGCTTTGCCTCCCTTCTTCTTCTTGTCTGATTTGTCTTTGCGTTTTTTCTTTGCTGGTGGTGGTGGTGAGTGATGTGATGATGAAGATGAAGATGGCTTGTGCTCGGGTTCTGATGGAGGAGGTGAGGGATCCCTTGGAGATGTTTCTTTAGGAGTCGGGGGATTCTTTGAAGATGAGTGCGGAGGACTGTTGATGAGTTCATCAGTGTCGAAGTGTTCTTCGTCTTGATCGAGTCCACGAAGCAATCTATCCGTCTCTTCTTTAGCTGTCCTCTGTATTTCCTCCTTCCTCTTAAGTTCGTCTTCAATCTGAACTTGAGCAACGAATTCTGGAGTGATGAGCTCAGTTTGTTCTTTTTCAACATCTTCCCGTGTAGCTTCCGTCATTATTGTGTCATGTTGTACGGTTTCGGTTTGTGGAGCTACAGTGCTGCTTGAGCCAACCTCGAGTTCTTGAAGATTGAACGGTGTCTGATGAGGTTGTGGATGTTGAAGACTTAGAAGCGTAGCTTCCCTGAGTTCTTTCTCCTCCTGCTTCTTTTCAGCCCTGGTGTCGACGATGATACTTTTGAGTTTTCGCTTGTCAACTAGTGGCTCTGCATTTGGTTCATCTTCTGCTTCTTCATCATGTGCAGCATCACATGGTTCATTGATGGCAATTCCCGTGCCTTTTCTTTGTTCTTTCTCAGCAGTTTCCTTGCT
The DNA here is from genome assembly GCA_014162995.1 of Artemisia annua. Lineage (NCBI taxonomy): Eukaryota > Viridiplantae > Streptophyta > Magnoliopsida > Asterales > Asteraceae > Artemisia > Artemisia annua. The sequence goes on along the minus strand of LBNU01037023.1, from coordinate 26,271 downwards.
CAATTGTTTAGTCAGTGCAAGCCCTGGAAACTCTTCTTCTTCATCAAGTTTTCCTTCTTGGTCATCTGGAGCCCTTGACCTTCTTATATAGTCTGCTTCGTCATCAGATTCGGTGCCGAACTCGGAGTCGGTTTCCGTTTCGGATGAAGAAGCTGACGGTTCATCCCGAGGAATCTGCTTCCGTGCAGCTTTCCCTTTTGGTCTAGTGGGTGGCTTTTGAGCAGGCTTTGGTTGATGGGAGGTTGTAGTACTGCTCGAGCTACCAGATTTGGCACCCCTTCTGCTTCGAGTACGAACAATAGAAGCTGGTTCATCTTCTTTCTTCGTGACACCAACTTTCTCTTCCCTGAATGCTTTGTCGTAGATCTTGAAATTCTGAGTCTTTCTGATCTCATCATCCAAGAAGTGATCTGGAATTCTCATGCCTTTGGTTCTTGGAGTAAACCTGATAGATTTGACAAAAGAGATCTTTGGATCTTCATTCATTGCTTCTCTTGGTTCAGTCCTGTCTAGCAACCTCTTGAGGAATTCTGGTGTCTTCTCAATCAAGTATGCTATAAGTAGTTTGGTGAATCTGATGAAGGGTATTACTGTTCTATCACGATCCGTGTGAATGTGATGAAGCAGATCCCTCATTATTGGTGCTGCAAAGTTGATCGGAGTCATAGTCATCATTCCCCAAAATACTTGCATGTGTTCCAGCCTCGGATGCTCATGACCACTCCTTCTTCCTGAAATGGATCTGACAATCAGCATGTAGAAGGTTCTCCATGGTTGAGGCAGATATTTGACATTGAACTTTGACAGGAGTGTGAGTGATTCATTGTCAGGAATGTCATATCCAAGATCAATGAAGTAGTCCAGGATTTCCAGTTCAGACAGCATGGGATGATATTCATCATAACTTGGTAGCATGAGTACTGCACGAAGAGTATCGTAATCAATGTTGTATTCTTTGCGTTCCAGCTTGACAGTGAAAGATCTGTCGTCCAAGTAGGCCTTAGCAGAATGCCAGAACTGATGGATGTAGAAGGTTGGTACTGATGCTGATTTGGTGAGCAGTGGTTTGCATGGATGAGCCAGAAGAATATTCTTGACAATCTTGCATGTGTCATCTGGTATGCTCAGTTTGTTGAAATCGATGCGAAGATTGTTCTGGTCAAACTTGACGTTGTAGTCTGAAGGGAGGAATTCACCAAGTGTAAGTTGTGGGAGGTTCTGTTGTTGTTGTGGGACTGATTCGTCTTGTTGAGCCATTTGTGTTCACGCCCTGGGGGCTTGTTTGAGACCATAGAGAGCCTTCTTAAGTCGGTAGACATGATTTGGGTGCTCTGGGTCGACAAATCCCTCTGGCTGACCAACGTATACCTCCTCACGTATTTGACCGTTCAGAAATGCAGTTTTCACATCCATTTGATAAACGACCATGTTTTTGTGAGCAGCGTATGCTAAGAATATTCGAACAGCTTCGAGTCTAGCCATTGGTGCAAAAGATTCCTCAAAGTCAATACCTTCCTCTTGAGTATATCCTTTAGCTACCAAACGTGATTTGTTGCGAATAACATTGCCTTCTGCGTCCAACTTGTTTTTCCAAATCCATTTTAGCCCAATGACATAAAATCCATCTGGTCGTTCAACTAATTCCCAAACTTCAAGACGTTTGAATTGGTTGAATTCCTCTTACATTGATTCAATCCAGTTGTCGTAAGTGAGAGCTTCTTTAATATTTTTCAGTTCTTCATGACAAACTATTAGAGCATAAATGCAATGTTCGGCATCGGAATGAAGTTTTTGTCTAGTCATAACTGTAGCTTTTGGATGACCAATAATGTTGACAATTGGATGGTCACGAGTCCAATGATGTGTTGAAGGGTGAGGGTTATGAAACTGCTGCATATTAGTTGGTTCCAAGTTGCGTGTTGACGACTCAGCAATATCAGAAAGGTTCGGAGTCGGAGCAAACGGATTGAAGAACGCATTTGGATCATAATTTGCAGGTTCGGGTACTTGTTGTTGGTTCAGATCTTCAGTTGGGTTGTCGGTGTTGGAAGCGGTTTGTTCTTCTATTGTTGGTGATTCAGTCGGGGGTGCATCGGGTGTTACTATTGTAGTTGTAGTAACCGTTGTATCAGGTACTTGAATATTATCAGGTTGAGCAGCGGAACTAGTGGATACATCGGGTGCACGTGTCTCAAATGAATCATCGAACAAAGGAGAAAACAATGTTTCCAATTTTTGACGAGTTAGTGACAACAGTTCAGCTGAAGAATCTGGAAAGTTTAGACGGTTGGTTGCGGGTCCTAAGCAGTTTTGCTCAGAAGCCATAACATTAAGCTCGGGTCCGAAACTGAGTTGTTTTGAAGCCATTATTTAAGTACGGGTTTCGTACTGAAGTATACGAAAGCCATCCCTGTTAAATCTGCAAAGAAAGAAAGAAGAGACAAAGCAGAGAACAGGGATCCCCATGTGTAATTGGGTTCCAGATGTTAGAAGCATAAAGTTGTAGTGTCAATTATCTTCTTGACACCAGAACACTCAATATCAATGGTTTGCTTTCTCGCCTCAGGGATAGATTATGTGGATTTCACATTAGTTTTGGTGAAAATATCTAAAATCTTTCCTGTGGGAATCCACCTAAGACCAATCGCTTTGAAAATTCTACACGTGGGTACCCACCTAAGGTTAGATCTAGGAGATGTTTTCCTCTTAGGTGCAGCGGAATGAAATGTGGGAGCATCACTTAGTTGAGAAAACCTATGTCCTATATTGATCCACTTCTTAGATTTCTGATTTATGGCTTTTGGTTCAACGGGTTTGTTTTTCTTAGTCAATTGAGCCTTTGCAAGTGAATTTCCCTTTGGAAGATATTTTAAAGAACCTACAACATGATTTTTTAAGCAACTACTCTTAGATGCTATCCAATTCCTATTAGTTTGTTGATTACTCTTAGATTTTGGATNTATATTGATCCACTTCTTAGATTTCTGATTTATGGCTTTTGGTTCAACGGGTTTGTTTTTCTTAGTCAATTGAGCCTTTGCAAGTGAATTTCCCTTTGGAAGATATTTTAAAGAACCTACAACATGATTTTTTAAGCAACTACTCTTAGATGCTATCTAATTCCTATTAGTTTGTTGATTACTCTTAGATTTTGGATTGCTACTACTAGCAGTGTTTTGCAATACAGTGGAAGGCATCACATGAGGTTTTGAACCTAGAATTCCATCTTTTTGAAGCAACGCAATTTTCCTAGCTTTTTCTAGATCATAGTTCTTGTTCATGTTATTAATGTCATAGGACTCTTTACTTTTAATGCTCGGCTTAGACATTGTTTTCGAACTAATCCTAGATGAGCCAGGTATAATCACGTGTTGAGGTTTAGTAGACGCAGATGCATTTTCCTTAGGCCAGGAGTGTGGAGTGATTGGTTTTGTCAAATGATTTATCTCAACAATTTGGGGGACAAACCGAGATTTTGAAGATTTGGGTCGTTCAGATTTAAATGCAGTTGGTTGTCTAACCACTGATGGTTTTCTGATTGTTTGAAGAGGCGGTTTCCCCAAGATTGATGGTTTTGCAAACTTAGTATCCACACTCTGGCCAGTCAATCTTCTTAATTTGTTTTGCAATGCAGCATTTACGAACCCCTTTGCTTGAATTTGACCTTTTAAAAGCTCATTTTCCTTAACTAATGTATCCACACGTTTACTTAGTTCATTCAAAAATTGACCATTGTTGCCCGAAGTTAGAGATTCGTTTTGCAATTTAAGTTCGAGTGAGATGCAATGAGCCTCAAGTTTTGAAAAATCTTTTTGAAACTGGGCAATGGTCTTTTTGAGAAGCATGTTTTCAGACTCAGATTCAAGAGTTTGGTTTGATGTTTCAGTCATAAGATTATCAAGTAAGGGCTCAGACTCAAAACGTTTGTCTGGACATTGCACAACATTCTGGTCAACCTCTCCTTCATTACTGAAGTTAGGTTGCCCAGATTGTTGTTTCTTATTAGCAGGCATAATATGATCAACAGTAGATTGTACCTCAACCATTAACTCTTTGTCAAAGTTGGGTTCTGTGTCATAGATGGGTATGACATCTTCCTCAACCATCTGTTCTTTGTCAAAGTTGGGCTCTGAGTCATAGGAGGGTCCGATCTCTGTATAATCAGCGTCTGCATCATTCTCTAATCTGCTGCTGTCATCCGACTGTTCTAATTCTGTCCCACTACTTTCCTTGTCAACCAAACTAGCATCTAATGCTTTAGCCGTATTAACTTTCCCTTCTTGAGTCTGCAATTTACTTTCATTCACCCTTCTGTTAAACTCTCTTTCATGAAGTATTCTTTCAGCAATCAACTTCTCAATAGACTCCATTAGTTGGAGCAGTACATCTTTGAAACTTTGAAAACCAAGTCGAGTGTATTCAAGAAAATACTTGCTTGCCATGAGAGAGTCATCGTCCGAATATACCCTCGTACGGATGAATTGCTGAAACTGTTTCTTAAGTACACAAAAGGCAGCCATGGATCCATTCTCGTGATGTTCTTCTTTGTTAAGTTGATCTTCAAGTTGATCCATGTTAAGGAACATCGTATGAGTGAACGTCTGAACGTCTTCACCAAAGAGTGATGGAAATGCCCGTTTGAATCCATACTCGGAACGAGTTCCTGCTAAGTCAATGTTTGAGAGGACCTTAAGATGTGAATGAAGTAATCTATAAGATGCCATGCATTTCTCTTTCATTTCTTCCATGAAAACTTCTTGCGAATCACTGTCTTGAGATCCTTGAAGAGCAGAGTTTGGTGGTGAAGGATTAGATGAAGGTTTTAATCTGTTGTTGGTGGGTGAGGAGATTTGAGACTGCTGTTCATTCATTAGCGACCTTGATTGATACATTTTCTCTCCCCCGTGATTGTTGCGATGTAATCGGAATAATCAAACAAAATGTGAAAAGATGGTTAGATGACACACAAGGTCGATATATAGTGATTTCTGATTTCCCTCCAAAAATAGAATTTGAAAAATTTTCTCTCCCAGCATTTTGAAAAACACTATTAAATGCAATTCTAAGGTCACTAGAAAATTTTGAGTTTTTGAAATTTTGACGCCAAATTTTACCGAAAAAATTTGAATTTTGGCCTAAAAATTTGAATTTTCGGCCAAAATTTTCATTGTTATACCAAAATTTGAATTTCGCGTAAAAATTGAACGTTTAGTCTCCCCTAAAAAATAAATTTTACTCAAATTTTCCCGCCAAAAAACTTTTTTTTTGAAGAATAAAAGTTAGAAGATATTAGAAAGAAAGAAACTTGTGTATATGATGGATCTTGTAGAAGGTATAGATGTTAAGCCAATTCTCGAAAATAATTATTTTTTGCAGATTTTTGTTTTTGATAAAAGCAATCCAAAAACACGTTTTTATTCCAAGATTCTTGTACAACTAACTTTAAAATGATGAAATCTTAAAGAAAGTTGCAAACTTGAACCACTTTTTGAAAGTTTGAAAGTTCTCGAAAAATGGTACAACTATAGAATCGTACGAATTTTTTCAAAAAAATTTGATATTTTGTTGATTGTTTAGGTTTGTAACACAAGTTTGATAAAAAAATATGTGATAGAAACACGAAACAAAGAAAAAAGTAGCAAGCTTTTTGAAAAAATAACGAATAAAAATGTAATTTTTGGGACGTTAAAACCAAAAACAAAAAACTACACCTTCTTTTGGCGATTGATACCACTTGTTAGGTCACCATATTGTAAACACAAGTATATATTTGATAGAAATGAGATGAGAAATAGAGTTTGGTTGATTAGATCAAATATGAAGAATAAAAGTGCAAGAGTTTCCTTATGTAAATGAAATAACCAACAAGAGAGAATGGATACATGAGGTCCTATTTATAGGAGAGGAGCTAGGGCAACACTTCCTCTCTCCTTCCTTTACTAGACGAATGGGCTTGAAGCCCATTGGACACGTTTGGACTCTTATCATGTTACATGACTCTCTTAAATAACTTAAATAAACTAGCAACCTATTACAAATGATGAAATAACCGAGACTTGACTGAAACGTTGAAAACTTAGGTTCTAACAAGAAAGCTCTCAGTAAATTACGAAACTTGTCAGTAACTATCCGAAATGGATTAATTTTTGTTTACTAAAAAAATAGACTTTTTCAGTAGTGACTGTAAGCTACAGTGTGCAGGACAGCTCCCGAAAATGTTCAGAAATGTGCAGAAACATGCAGAAATCTGCAAAAATGCATATAATACTCAAAATGAACGTATTAAATAGAAATTTATTATTAATTTAATTTGTGAAAAGTACCATTTGTCACAGTCTCCCCTCCTTAAGGGGAAATCTGTCCCGGATTTCAGTTCAAGGCATTCGATGAGTTCGAAAAGAGATGTGGATATTTACGCTTGATCTCGTCCTCTCGATCCCAAGTGTATTCGGGGCCTCTACGAGAGTTCCAGTGGACTTTCACGATTGGGATACGACTCTGCTTCAGTCGTTTAACTTCCCGGTCCATGATCTCAATAGGTTCCTCGACGAAATTCAACCTTTCGTCGACTTGGATCTCTTCCAAAGGAATAGCAGAATTATCGTCAGATAAGCACTTTTTCAAGTTACTAACATGAAAAACGTCATGCACAGCGCTGAGTTCAGAAGGTAATGTGAGTCGATAGGCTACCGGCCCGACTCTGGCAAGAATCTCGAAAGGTCCAATATAACGAGGGTTCAGCTTCCCACGTTTTCCAAATCTGATCACGCCTTTCCATGGCGAGACCTTCAACATCACTTTGTCACCCACTTGAAACTCAAAGGGCTTTCGCCTCTTGTCAGTGTAGCTCTTTTGTCGATCACGAGCAGCTTGCATTCGATTCTTGATCTGTACGATTTTCTCAGTAGTTTCGTGAACTAGATCTGGTCCAGTAAGTTGGCTTTCTTCGACTTCGGCCCAACATATCGGCGATCTGCACTTACGACCATAAAGTGTACGGTGCAGCCTTGATGCTGGTGTGATAGATGTTATTGTAGAAAAACTCGACCAAAGACAAATGCCTATTCCAGCCGTTTCCAAAATCAATAACACACGCCCTGAGCATGTCCTCCAATGTCTGGATAGTCCTCTCACTCTGACCATCAGTCTGAGGATGATAAGTTGTGCTCATATCAAGATCTGTACCTAATGCATCCTGTAGCGACCTCCAAAAACTGGATGTAAAATGACTATCTCTATCAGAGATGATAGAAACTGGCACTCCATGCCTTGCCACAATTTCCTTTACGTATAGCCTGGCAAGCTTGTCCATGCTGTCGTTCTCTCTTATCGGAAGGAAATGTGTAGACTTTGTTAGACGGTCTACGATTACCCATATCGTGTCATAACCGCTCGACGTCCTTGGCAACTTGGTAATGAAATCCATGGTTATCCGTTCCCATTTCCATTATGGAATCTCCAGTTGTACCAGCAAACCTGACGGTCTCTGGTGTTCAGCCTTAACCTTCGAACACGTTAAGCACATGCTGACGTACTTAGCTATATCCGCCTTCTTGTTTGGCCACCAATATAGCTTCTTCAAGTCTAAGTACATCTTGTCAGCTCCTGGATGAATAGAGTATTTGGACTTGTGCGATTCGTGCATAATCAAATCACGAATTCCTCCGCACAATGGAATCCAACTCCGGTCTCCATAACACAAAACTCCATCAGACTTTTTACGAAGTCATTCTCGTTCTCTGGCATACCGTAAATTTTCTCGTCTGGTCTATTCTCTTCCTTGAGTGCTTCCAGCTGAGCCTCAAGAATTTTCGCTGGAAGAGGGGAAACAATCGTCATACCTAACGATCTGACTCTGAGTGGATTGATCCTCCTTTCGACTAAGCGCATCGGCAACAACATTTGCCTTGCCTGGGTGGTAACGAATCTCACAATCGTAATCGCTAAGCAACTCTAACCATCGGCGCTGTCTCGTGTTCAGCTCCTTCTGATTCAAGATATGCTGTAAACTTTTGTGATCCATGTACACCACACACTTAGTACCATAGACATAGTGTCTCCATATGCGTAGTGCAAACACAACTGCGCCTAACTCGAAATCATGAGTTGTGTAATTCTTCTCATGAGTTTTCAGTTGTCAAGAAGCATACGATATCACCTTTTCTCTCTGCATTAACACGGCTCCCAGTCCTTTGTGTGAAGCGTCGCAATATACGACAATATCTTCACTACCTTCAGGTAGGGCCAAAATAGGTGCACTGCACAACCTTTCTTTAAGGAGTTGAAAAGCTTCTTCTTCGTCATCTCCCCAGTCGTACTTTACATTCTTCTGGGTTAATGCAGTTAAAGGCTTAGCTATCTTGGAGAAACCTTCGGTAATAGCCGGCGAGTCCTAAGAATTGGCGTACCTCTGTGGGTGTCGTAGGTGTCGCCCAATCTTTGATCGACTCAATCTAGGCTGGATCCACGTAAATACCCTGACTGTCAATCACGTGACCTAAGAACTGTACAGTAGATATCCAAAACTCACAGTTTGAGAATTTGGCATAGAGCTCCTCCCTCTTTAATAACTCTAAGATTAGCTTGAGGTGTTCCTCGTGCTCTTTCTCATCCTTAAAGTATATCAAGATCTCATCAATGAACACAATAACGAATTTATCCAAGTACGACTTACACACTCTATTCATGAGGTCCATGAATACTGCGGGTGCGTTAGTTAAGCCGAATGGCATGACATGGAATTCGTAATGGCCATATCGAGTCCTAAACGCCGTCTTCGGGATATCCTCTTCCCTCACTCGAAGTTGATGATAACCTGATCTCAGATCGATCTTGGAGTAAACCGATGAACCCTGAAGTTGATCAAATAAATCGTCGATTCTTGGGAGTGGGTATCGGTTCTTAATCGTTAGCTTATTTAGCTCCCGATAATCAATATACATCCTGAAGGATCCATCCTTCTTCTTAACAAACAGAACCGGAGCTCCCCAAGGCGAAGAACTCGGCCTGATAAAACCTTTTCCTGACAGCTCAGCCAACTGTTCTGGCAACTCTTGCATTTCCGTAGGTGCTAACCGATAGGGCGCTCGCGCTACCGGCGCGGCTCCTAGCACCAAATCAATTCGGAATTCAATCTGTCGAGCTGGCGGTATTCCAGGTAAGTCTTCTGGAAAGACTTCCAGAAAATTCCTCATAATTGGCACATCTTCCAATCGCTTCTCTTTGGGACTCTTCTCTTTCTTCTCGGAGACGTGAGCTTGAAAGAGGTAGCATCCTTTCTCGATGTACTTCTGCATATTCGTACACGAGATGATGTTCAACCTTGACGAACGTGCACGATCACTTCGACCACCTTCTAAATTTTGAAAAACACTATTAAATGCAATTCTAAGGTCACTAGAAAATTTTGAGTTTTTGAAATTTTGACGCCAAATTTTACCGAAAAAATTTGAATTTTGGCCTAAAAATTTGAATTTTCAGCCAAAATTTTCACTGTTATACCAAAATTTGAATTTCGCGTAAAAATTGAACGTTTAGTCTCCCCTAAAAAATAAATTTTACTCAAATTTTCCCGCCAAAAAACTTTTTTTTGAAGAATAAAAGTTAGAAGATATTAGAAAGAAAGAAACTTGTGTATATGATGGATCTTGTAGAAGGTATAGATGTTAAGCCAATTCTCGAAAATAATTATTTTTTGCAGATTTTTGTTTTTGATAAAAGCAATCCAAAAACAAGTTTTTATTCCAAGATTCTTGTACAACTAACTTTAAAATGATGAAATCTTAAAGAAAGTTGCAAACTTGAACCACTTTTTGAAAATTTGAAAGTTCTCGAAAAATGGTACAACTATAGAATTGTACGAATTTTTTCAAAAAAATTTGATATTTTGTTGATTGTTTAGGTTTGTAACACAAGTTTGATAACAAATATGTGATAGAAACACGAAACAAACAAGAAAGTAGCAAGCTTTTTGAAAAAATAATGAATAAAAATGTAATTTTTGGGACGTTAAAACCAAAAACAAAAAACTACACCTTCTTTTGGCGATTGATACCACTTGTTAGGTCACCATATTGTAAACACAAGTATATATTTGATAGAAATGAGATGAGAAATAGAGTATGGTTGATTAGATCAAATATGAAGAATAAAAGTGCAAGAGTTTCCTTATGTAAATGAAATAACCAACAAGAGAGAATGGATACATGAGGTCCTATTTATAGGAGAGGAGCTAGGGCAACACTTCCTCTCTCCTTCCTTTACTAGACGAATGGGCTTGGAGCCCACTGGACACGTTTGGACTCTTATCATGTTACATAACTCTCTTAAATAACTTAAATAAACTAGCAACCTATTACAAATGATGAAATAACCGAGACTTGACTGAAACGTTGAAACCTTAGGTTCTAACAAGAAAGCTCTCAGTAAATTACGAAACTTGTCAGTAACTATCCGAAATGGATTAATTTGTGTTTACTAAAAAAAATAGACTTTTTCAGTAGTGACTGTAAGCTACAGTGTGCAGGACAACTCCCGAAAATGTTCAGAAATGTGCAGAAACATGTAGAAATCTGCAAAAATGCATATAATACTCAAAATGAACGTATTAAATAGAAATTTATTATTAATTTAATTTGTGAAAAATACCATTTGTCACAGTCTCCCCTCCTTAAGGGGAAATCTGTCCCGGATTTCAGTTCAAGCCATTCGATGAGTTCGAAAAGAGATGTGGATATTTACGCTTGATCTCGTCCTCTCGATCCCAAGTGTATTCGGGGCCTCTGCGAGAGTTCCAGTGGACTTTCACGATTGGGATACGACTCTGCTTCAGTCGTTTAACTTCCCGGTCCATGATCTCAATAGGTTCCTCGACGAAATTCAACCTTTCGTCGACTTGGATCTCTTCCAAAGGAATAGCAGAATTATCGTCAGATAAGCACTTTTTCAAGTTACTAACATGAAAAACGTCATGCACAGCGCTGAGTTCAGAAGGTAATGTGAGTCGATAGGCTACCGGCCCGACTCTGGCAAGAATCTCGAAAGGTCCAATATAACGAGGGTTCAGCTTCCCACGTTTTCCAAATCTGATCACGCCTTTCCATGGCGAGACCTTCAACATCACTTTGTCACCCACTTGAAACTCAAGGGGCTTTCGCCTCTTGTCAGCGTAGCTCTTTTGTCGATCACGAGCAGCTTGCATTCGATTCTTGATATGTACGATTTTCTCAGTAGTTTCGTGAACTAGATCTAGTCCAGTAAGTTGGCTTTCTTCGACTTCGGCCCAACATACCGGCAATCTGCACTTACGACCATAAAGTGTACGGTGCAGCCTTGATGCTGGTGTGATAGATGTTATTGTAGGAAAACTCGACCAAAGACAAATGCCTATTCTAGCCGTTTCCAAAATCAATAACACACGCCCTGAGCATGTCCTCCAATGTCTGGATAGTCCTCTCACTCTGACCATCAGTTTAAGGATGATAAGTTGTGCTCATATCAAGATCTGTACGTAATGCATCCTGTAGCGACCTCCAAAAACTGGATGTAAAACGACTATCTCTATCAGAGATGATAGAAACTGGTACTCCATGCCTTGCCAAAATTTCCTTTACGTATAGCCTGGCAAGCTTGTCCATGCTGTCGTTCTCTCTTATCGGAAGGAAATGTGTAGACTTTGTTAGATGGTCTACGATTACCCATATCGTGTCATAACCGCTCGACGTCCTTGGCAACTTGGTAATGAAATCCATGGTTATCCGTTCCCATTTCCATTCTGGAATCTCCAGTTGTACCAGCAAACCTGACGGTCTCTGGTGTTCAGCCTTAACCTTCGAACACGTTAAGCACATGCTGACGTACTTAGCTATATCCGCCTTCATGTTTGGCCACCAATATAGCTTCTTCAAGTCTAAGTACATCTTGTCAGCTCCTGGATGAATAGAGTATTTGGACTTGTGCGATTCGTGCATAATCAAATCACGAATTCCTCCGCACAATGGAATCCAACTCCGGTCTCCATAACACAAAACTCCATCAGACCTTTTTACGAAGCCATTCTCGTTCTCTGGCATACCGTAAATTTTCTCGTCTGGTCTATTCTCTTCCTTGAGTGTTTCCAGCTGAGCCTCAAGAATTTTCGCTGGAAGAGGGGAAACAATCGTCATCCCTAACGATCTGACTCTGAGTGGATTGATCCTACTTTCGACTAAGCGCATCGGCAACAACATTTGCCTTGCCTGGGTGGTAACGAATCTCACAATCGTAATCGCTAAGCAACTTTAACCATCGGCGCTGTCTCATGTTCAGCTCCTTCTGATTCAAGATATGCTGTAAACTTTTGTGATCCATGTACACCACACACTTAGTACCATAGACATAGTGTCTCCATATGCGTAGTGCAAACACAACTGCGCCTAACTCGAAATCATGAGTTGTGTAATTCTTCTCATGAGTTTTCAGTTGTCAAGAAGCATACGGTATCACCTTTTCTCTCTGCATTAACACGGCTCCCAGTCCTTTGTGAGAAGCGTCGCAATATACGACAAAATATTCACTACCTTCAGGTAGGGCCAAAATAGGTGCACTGCACAACCTTTCTTTAAGGAGTTGAAAAGCTTCTTCTTCGTCATCTCCCCAGTCGTACTTTACATTCTTCTGAGTTAATGCAGTTAAAGGCTTAGCTATCTTGGAGAAACCTTCGGTAATAGCCGGCGAGTCCTAAGAATTGGCGTACCTCTGTGGGTGTCGTAGGTGTCGCCCAATCTTTGATCGAGTCAATCTAGGCTGGATCCACGTGAATACCCTAACTGTCAATCACGTGACCTAAGAACTGTACAGTAGATATCCAAAACTCACAATTTGAGAATTTGGCATAGAGCTCCTCCCTCTTTAATAACTCTAAGATTAGCTTGAGGTGTTCCTCGTGCTCTTTCTCATCCTTAGAGTATATCAAGATGTCATCAATGAACATAATAACGAATTTATCCAAGTACGACTTACACACTCTATTCATGAGGTCAATGAATACTGCGGGTGCGTTAGTTAAGCCGAATGGCATGACATGGAATTCGTAATGGCCATATCGAGTCCTGAACGCCGTCTTCGGGATATCCTCTTCCCTGACTCGAAGTTGATGATAACCTGATCTCAGATCGATCTTGGAGTAAACCGATGAACCCTGAAGTTGATCAAATAAATCATCGATTCTTGGGAGTGGGTATCGGTTCTTAATCGTTAGCTTATTTAGCTCCCGATAATCGATATACATCCTGAAGGATCCATCCTTCTTCTTAACAAACTGAACCGGAGCTCCCCAAGGCGAAGAACTCGGCCTGATAAAACCTTTTCCTGACAGCTCAGCCAACTGTTCTGGCAACTCTTGCATTTCCGTAGGTGCTAACCGATAGGGCGCCCGCGCTACCGGCGCGGCTCCTAGCACCAAATCAATTCCGAATTCAATCTGTCGAGCTGGCGGTAGTCCAGGTAAGTCTTCTGGAAAGACTTCCAGAAAATGCCTCACAATTGGCACATCTTCCAATCGCTTCTCTTTGGGACTCTTCTCTTTCTTCTCGGAGACGTAAGCTTGAAAGAGGTAGCATCATTTCTCGATGTACTTCTGCATCTTCGTACACGAGATGATGTTCAACCTTGACGAACGTGCACGATCACTTCGATCACCTTCTATAATAAGAGTCTCATTTCCGTAAGGTACTCTGACTATCTTTTCATCACAGATGATGACGGCATGGTACTTCGATAACCAATCCATCCCTATGATGACGTCAAAACTACCTAACTCTACCGGCATGAGCAGGGCCGGAGATGGACATGGGCGACATGGGCCACTGCCCAGGGCCCATTATCAGGAGGGGCACCAAAATTGTACAAACCCAACTGCTATATACATTGGATTTAATTTAAAGCCAAATAAGAAAAGAAAAAAAAACAAACCGAAGCATAAGAACAGGTTAATCCCAGGGCCCATTATTTGGCGGTAGAGTTATAGTAGGACAATATTAGAATTTAATATCTATATAATATAACTTACTTGCATTTTTTTTATAAGAGAGCCTTTTTTTAGTTACCGCCCAGGGCATCCAAAATCCCCGAGACGGCCCTGGGCATGAGATCTATATTGAAAGGGTGATTTAGCAAATTTAGAGTGCAGCCTCTTATAATGGTATCTACTCTCTCTAGATTCCCATTAGCTAATTCTACGTCAAAGACGTTATCTAAGGTGGTTGGGGCAATACCAAGCAAATAGCTAAATGCAGTTGACACAAAACTTCTATCTGCTCCCGTATCAAACAAAATCGATGCATAACGATTATTTAAAAGGAACGTACCGGTCACCACATTCAGGTCGTTCTGAGCTTCCCTTCTGCCAACAGCATAAACTCTGGCAGCAGCTCCTCCTTCATTGCCCTGGTTCCCATTGTTACCAGCTGTCATCTGGTTACCACCACCGTTCCTTTGATTTCTGGGCTTCTTGCAATCATTTCGGTAGTGACCCTTCTGTTGGGTTTGAGAATTCTACTTCTGAGAAACTGTCATAATGTCAATCTGCTGTTGTATACTGAATCTGCTGCTGGATGCTGAATCTGCTGCTAGTGTGAAAGTGCTGCTAAGAAGAATTGCAAGACTCTGCTGCTCAGAGTTTATTATAGAAACGAGTCTTGTAATTATAGTAAAGATTGTATAATATTCTATAGGTTTAGAATATCTTTTGTTTGTGTAAGAAGTCATTGTAAACCGTGTAGGGTTCCATGTCTATAAAAGGAGATCCCTAGGGTTAGAACATGTACGTGTCTGTGATAAGTCGAATCACTTCAAGGTTGTAAACCCTAGCATTGTTAGAGTGCTCGTATTAATATATTGAAGTGTTTAAGTGTGACAATATTGTTCTTGTGTTCATCTTAAGTTAAGCAATATATTCCGCGTATTGTTTAAGTTAGTTACAATTCAAGTCAGCTTCTATATAAATTTCACCACAACCGAAGCAAGTGACTTCTGCCTTACGGTTGTTGGGTGGTGCGGCTTGAGCAGTAGCTAGGGATCTAGACAGACAGTTCCTGGCCATATGCCCCACTCTCTGGCAATTACGGCACTTAACTGTGTACTCTCCCCTGTGATGTAGCTTGCAGCGGTCACAGAGAGGTGCATTCCCTACGTACCCTCTCTTCTCAGTTGTACCAGCTACATATGTCTTTGCCACATTCTGGTTCTTGTTCTGAGAGTTACCGTTGTTTCCCTTTGAGCGGTCATGCCACTTTCTCTTGTGGTCGGTACTCTTTTCTGGAGCATCTTCCAATAGCTGGTCCATCAGCTTGTTGACCGTTTCCATAGTCTCATGAAGATCCTTAGCTTTGGAAGTAGTCACACTTCCCTTAATCGACTGAGGCAATCCTCCCACATACCTCTCGAGCAATCTGGTCTTAGTCTAAACCATTTCCGGGCACAACAACACTAGCTCTTGAAACCTTTGGTTATGAGCAGCCATGTTGTTATTCTGTACCTTCAAATTCCAGAACTCTACTTCCAACTTCATCACTTCATTACGTGGGCAGTACTTCCTGAGTACCATTTCCTTGAAATCTTCCCACGACATAGCATAAGCAACCTCAATACCCACTGACTTCTTGTAGTTGTTCCACCAAGTTAAAGCAGCATCCATGAGAGTGAATGATGCATACTTAACTCGATCCTCATCACTACAACCACTGATGTGAAACACAGTCTCTAGTTTCTCAATCCATCTTAACAACCCAATGGCTCCCTCTGTTCCTCTGAATCCTCCATCCATAACCTTCTTGAATTCATTGTAGGAACAGCCACGATTGTTGGTAGGTGGTCATTTCCAGTGTTGGTAGTTGAATTGTTCGCAGCAGCGAGTGCGGCGGCTACACGATCACTGACAAGCTGATCCAGTGTGGCATGATTCACTACTGGTGGAGTTGTTGTGGCCCTGGGTGGGACCGTATCTTCAGTATTTCTCCCTTGCGTAGTCCTTGCCGGAATAGCATTCTCCGTAGTTCTGCCACGCACAACTCTTGCTGCAACAGGTGGGGTATCAGTTCGTCCTCGAGTGGATCTGGTTGACTTTCGCGTGCGTGCCATTTATCTGCATCACAAAGATGGCGATAAATGAGATCGTGTGCATGGATAAGAATGTCACATGAATATATAAGTATCATAGACACGATGCAAGAATAAAGTCAACAATAGAGGAAACGAACAATCAAATAGATAAACTAAGCTTGTTATATTCATATGTCAAATCTGAAGTACACAAAATACAAGCAAGTTTTAGGAAATCATCACTAACTGATGACTCATCAGTTTAGTGGGAAGTACAAGATCCTACGAATCTAGACTAAGGGCGATCCCGCTCGACGCGCAACTGCTCGAACGCTGCTGTCATCCCTCCAATGGCAGCCTCCAAATGTGTCACACGATGCCTGAGCTCCTCGTTCTCTGCCATCACTGCTCCAATCATGTACTCAGCAGTCTCAATCCTCTGCCACTGAGCACGCTCAGAACCTCGAGCTCTACTAGGCATCCTATGAGTCCGGTGGTGACCACTCCTCAAATCTCTCACCTGAGCTCCCAATACCCCGAGCTCTCTACCATGCATCCTCTCAAAAGCCTCAAATCTGGCCTGGAGTCCAACCCTCTCTCTACGATCAGCATACAACTAGTCAAGCAAAACAAACGCAGCCCTGTCAATCGTACCAACACGCCCCTCTACCCTCTGTTGGCGGTCGGACTGCTCTAACCTCTGAATCTGATCAGAATGAACCTCCAACAATAACTCCTGGTTAGCCAACTGCACATGTATCTCCTGTATGACAGTCAGCTCCTCACCAATATCTGGTGAATCCGGATGTAGAGATACTGCTTGTGATGACGGTGGGGAAGGTATCGATGAAGCAGGTGGCACAAATGGAGGTAAAGATGGAGTATACTCTGGACTGGCAGCCTGAACAGTAACACACGGAATGTCTACCCACTGAGTATCCCCTGAACCCTGTACCTGAGCATCCCTGGAGCTCTGTCCGATCTCAAATACACCCTGAACATCCTCCATAACACCCTTGCCATTAGATGGCACAGCCCTCCATAACTCACCGTCAATATGCATGTCACCAAAAGTAGGCTCAATCGGTGTTGTCTCAACCTGAACCTAAACCGAATCAACTGCCGGCACCTCAATCGGATCCTCATCCTCATCAGAGTAGGATGATACAGATCTCCGTAATCTCTGACGTGGTGGTGAATAATCTGGAGATGAAATCGGTGAATGAACTGGAGATGGAGTAGAGGTATTCGTATAGCCATAACGGGACCTTCTACATGCTGATGTCAACACTGATGAACACTGCATGCTAGGTGGGTCAACTGGTGCATGCTGTGTCATAGTGTAGAGCTGAGCAGGAGATGAACGGTGAGCTGAAGCAAAACGAGGTAAGAATGGTGAAACTGATGCTGGAGCTGTGTGTGTAGACGGAGTGGCAGCCCTGATAACTTCCATGAGTGGATCATCAGCAAACGGAACTGGCAGACGGGAAGGAGATGAGTGTCCAGCAGACAGTATAGGCTCCGAAACATCGAACTGACGAGACATGGTCTGTGACAAATACGGTGCGGTATGTGTAAGTATAAATAAAGTACTTATATTATATATGTTAAGTAAATACTAACAGCACAGTATAGCACTTAAACATATAAAGCAAAAATCATATAAATCATGGCAAACGGAGTAGGCAGGTATCTGGCGGTCATAAGAAGCGTTTTTATAAAAGTGGTTATAGTTTAGGTTTTTAATTTACCTAGTTCTCTATAACCTAGGCTCTGGTTACCAATCTGTAACACCCCCAAAAATAGAGAATCGCGGAAGCATACAAGCATTTGGGGTGCTACGAAAATTGGAAATCACAACACAAGATAAATAGAGAACGGATTAGAAATCCATTTAAATATATTACATAGTTATAAGTTAAATGTAATACATAATTTCAAGTTTTGATAAAATAAGGCCCAGTTACATGACTGTCCCAAAGTTTTCAGAGTTACGCTTGTGTAAAAACACTTAAGATTATTATGACCTCGCCATGCACTGCCTTCATCATAAACATAGTTTAAGCACCTGAAAAACATGCTAAAAGTCAACTAACGTTGGTGAGTCTATAGGTTTAAAGTAAATAGCACATATGGACCATAGCAATAGTCAGCAAGCATACACTAAACCCGCATGCAACACTAAGCTCAACAACCGAACTAGACAAAAGAATGCCAAAGGCATTAAATATAATAAAGGTGCCCGTGAGTGATAATCCCCAGTCACTCGGCAAAAAGGTCGTCATGGTATACGTTCGCCTTGACCATGGCATGGCGAACCGAACGGAGGAGTCACCCTCAAAAGATCTATTTATATCATACGCGTTTCCCAGCAGCAATTGACGGTTGTCGATAATGGGCAAATTGGGATTCAAGCAAACTTAGGTTTCCGCATACTAGTGTGTTAAAATAAGTTCAGTTTTGGTCCATGAAAACAGTTTTGCATGTTTCTCTCCCCAAGGTTTATAAAACATTACTTATAAGAAATTTGGGGCTATAAACTCACCTTAAAAGATAGCAATCTGCTAGTCAACAAGTAAATAGTGCAACCGCTCCGACACGCGACCTAGGTAAGTATGGTAAGTCTTAGTATAATGTTCGTGATTTAAGTGTTTAACTCATTCGAAAAGATTTTTATGTGTTACCATGTGCTTGTGTATTTCTTGCTTGTTGTGTGGTACGTACGTTTCAAAAGTAGTTTATTAGAAAAGTTCTTGGTATTGGCTCGTGGTGATAGTGAATGGTGTGAGAGTGCATAACGGAACATCCGTGTATTATATTCTTCGTTATAAATACGTATATATATATATATATATATATATATATATATATATATATATATTTATATATATATATATTAAGTGTAGTAGTGGTAATAATGCATTTAATTAATTAAGTTTATAATTAATTAAATATACTTGAGAAAACATTAAAACGATAAGTTTGTGAGGAAATATTATATTATAGATAATTCTTATTATTTATAATATAATTATATGTTAAGTATTGAAAATAATTACATTTATATTTAGAAAACTATATAAATGTAAGTATTTTGTAAAATACTCTAAGTGTTATAATTCTTAGAAAGTTGGGCATGACCAGTTCGTTTGTTAAGCGTTTTCATTTTCCTCAAATGTTGCAATCTCTCAAATAATTCACTTGTCACTTTATTTGTAAAATTTAGTACGTAATAACTATATTATTTGTTATTAATATAGTTATCGTCATAATTCGTTCTAGGTCACAAAAATAGTCACCGAAAGTTTCAAATATATGTAAAACTCGTTTTTGTCACCCAAAAGGTTTATTAGGCTTAAAGTTCACTATTAGGCCCGTTAGCCCATTATTAGCCCAAAAATATATTCCGGTTTAAGTTATGTTTTATATATCGTTATATATCGAAATTAATTTTTACACGTCCGATAACAATTTTTGGTCAAAAAGTCAAAGTTGAAAAATCTTTGTTGGGCTCGGCTCTACTGTTAACAGAACACCCAAATGGGCTCATTGGGCCAATCGACCCAAAACCAATTTTAGTGGTTTAATTCATTTAACTTTTATATTTAAACATAATCACACTTTTAATTATGTTTATTCCTCAAAATATTAAGTTTGGTCAAAATTATTTTTATTCAACTAAAAATAATATGTGTCGACCCAAAATAATTAATTTCACCAAAAATTGTATTTTTAACTAATTATTTATAATTAGTTACGGTTAATTCGATATATATTAAATTATAATCCTTCAAGTAAAAATCTCACCATTTCACCACTTGAGCCAAAATTTTATGTTTTTCAAAACCCCAATAATTTCATATTTTTATTTGTGCCGATTCTTATATATATACATATATGTATATATATTGTTTTAACTTGTAAAATTAGTACTAATTATGTTTGTGCCTTCAATTTAGTACCACAAGTAACAAGTCTTACCACACAAGCAAGAAATTTACACATTAACTCTATGCATTTAATGATAGTCGATCCATGCATGCAAACATATACATATGTAAACTCTTCATCTTAACAAAATATATACATTTAACACTTAGTAAACTCATTTGACATCACGAGAACATGTTATAAACAAGATTTGGAAAGTTTTATGAATTTTTACAATGATTTTGAGATGGAACGTGGCTATGGAGGACAAGAAAAGACCCAAAAAGCTTCCAATTCAACCCAAATCAACTTATAATTAACCCAAAACACTTGTAAATATCACCCAACTAGTTTGATCTTCAAGATTTTTAAGAAATTTATGTGTGTGTGTGTGTGTTTGTGTTCACGGCAAAACAAGAAGGAAAAAGAAGAAATATGAGTTGAGGGTTCACACAAGTAACTAGTTAAAGAATAAAGGTTGGATAATAGATTTGGTTTTTAGGGTGATTTTTGGTTAAAGGGATAAATTGCATGTGATTAACTTGGGTGGGTTGTGACTAAGCCCTTATGTGGCCGGCTAGGGGATCCAAGGAGGAGAGGGTTTGATATTTTTACTCCTCGTTGGTTTTTCGTGTGTCGGTTTAAGCTTAAATGTAACCGTTACGTCCCGGTTTGACCTTTTTGGATACGTATACGTAAAATAAAGTTTTTTTAGCCACGATTTTTTCAGAAATGTAATAAAATGGGTTTACTTACTCAAAAATATGTTTACTTGACCTTTACCATAATTACTGTGTTGTCGGTTCGCGTAAGGCGTTGTTTTTCAGAAAATGTGAGAAAGCTCTCAATAAATTATGAAACTAGTCAGTAACTATCCGAAATGAATTAATTTGTGTTTACTGACAAAAATAGACTTTTTCAGTAGTGACTGTAAGCTACAGTGTGCAGGACAGCTCCCGAAAATGTTCAGAAATGTGCAGAAACATGCAGAAATGTGCAAAAATGCATATAATACTCAAAATGAACGTATTAAATAGAAATTTATTATTAAATTAATTTGTGAAAAATACCATTTGTCACAGTCTCCCCTCCTTAAGGGGAAATCTGTCCCGGATTTCAGTTCAAGCCATTCGATGAGTTCGAAAAGAGATGTGGATATTTACGCTTGATCTCGTCCTCTCGATCCCAAGTGTATTCGGGGCCTCTGCGAGAGTTCCAGCGGACTTTCACGATTGGGATACGACTCTGCTTCAGTCGTTTAACTTCCCGGTCCATGATCTCAATAGGTTCCTCGACGAAATTCAACCTTTCGTCGACTTGGATCTCTTCCAAAGGAATAGCAGAATTATCGTCAGATAAGCACTTTTTCAAGTTACTAACATGAAAAACGTCATGCACAGCGCTGAGTTCAGAAGGTAATGTGAGTCGATAGGCTACCGGCCCGACTCTGGCAAGAATCTCGAAAGGTCCAATATAATGAGGGTTCAGCTTCCCACGTTTTCCAAATATGATCACGCCTTTCCATGGCGAGACCTTCAACATCACTTTGTCACCCACTTGAAACTCAAGGGGCTTTCGCCTCTTGTCAGCGTAGCTCTTTTGGCGATCACGAGCAGCTTGCATTAGATTCTTGATCTGTACGATTTTCTCAGTAGTTTCGTGAACTAGATCTGGTCCAGTAAGTTGGCTTTCTTCGACTTCGGCCCAACATATCGGCGATCTGCACTTACGACCATAAAGTGCTTCATACGGTGCAGCGTTGATACTGGTGTGATAGCTGTTATTGTAGGAAAACTCGACCAAAGGCAAATGCCTATTCCAGCCGTTTCCAAAATCAATAACACACGCCCTGAGCATGTCCTCCAATGTCTGGATAGTCCTCTCACTCTGACCATCAGTCTGAGGATGATAAGCTGTGCTCATATTAAGATCTGTACCTAATGCATCCTGTAGCAACCTCCAAAAACTGGATGTAAAACGACTATCTCTATCAGATATGATAGAAACTGGCACTCCATGCCTTGCCACAATTTCCTTTACGTATAGCCTGGCAAGCTTGTCCATGCTATCGTTCTCTCTTATCGGAAGGAAATGTGCAGACTTTGTGAGACGGTCTACGATTACCCATATCGTGTCATAACCGCTCGACGTCCTTGGCAACTTGGTAATGAAATCCATGGTTATTGTTAGGATCATAGTTTTCGACTATTCAGTCAAGTCTTGGTCATTTCAATAAATGTAATAGGTTGCTAGAATTATCACTTTTATCTTAATTATGTTAGTTACTCGTATGGTTATAAACGAGTCCAATAAATGTCCAATGGGCCATAAAAGCCCACGAACTAGTAAGATAGGAAGAAAGGGAGTGTTGCCCTATCCCTCTCCTATAAATAGGACATCATATCTCTTGTATCAAATGTTGGTTAATTTCATATCTTAAGGAAACTCTTGTTCTTTCATCTTTCATATTGATCTTAATCAACCAAGTCTATTTCTCATCTCATTTCTCTCATTTGAATACTTGTGTTTACTAAAATGGTGACCTAACAAGTGGTATCAATCGCTAGAAGAAGGTGTAGTTTATTTTTTTTGTTATTTTACGCCCCAAAACTTGTTCTTAGTCTCGTTAGATTCAAAAATTTTCCAACTTTCTTGCTTCTTTTGTGTTTTTATCACATATTTGATTACAAACTTGTGTTAGAAACCAAAACAAACAACAAAGTTTCAAAATTTTTGGGTTTTTTTAAGATTCGTACAAACTTGTACTATTTATCGAAAATTTTATAATTTTTGTTAAAAAGTTCAAGTTTGCAACTTTCATTAAGATTTCATCATTTTAATGTTAGTTGTACAAGAATCTTGGATTAAAAACTCGTTTTAGGCTTGCTTTTTCACAAAAGAAAAATCTACGTTTTGGGCATCTTATCGAGAACCTCTAAAACCCCAATTTATCGAGAACCTCTAAAACCCCATTTTATCGAGAACCTTAAACCCTCTTTTATCGAGAACCTTCGATATTACTACTTAAGTGTTTTTGTTGCTTACTCAGTGCTTTTCTCTCTTGTATAAGAAAGAAAACACTTCGACATATTGGATAGTTTCGTTATTGTATAATCTCGAAACTTTGGATACTTGTTATCGAGAAAACTGAGGTTATCGAGAACTTCACCATTTATCGAAATCACTTGTTTGTTTTCGAAATATTGTGAAACTATCGAAATCCCTTTCAGCTACATCGAAAACATACTTTGTCTCCTTTGAACCAGAGATCTCGATAATTGTCTCCAACTTTTCTCGATAATTTCCTTTTATCGAGAATAACGTGAGTTATCGAAATCTTTACTGCTTTATCGAGAACCTTAGCTTATCGAGATTACTTGGACTTTAACTGGTTATCGAAATCTTCCAATTACCAAGTATCGAAATCACATTGGGATTTGTTTTCGAAGATTAGCCTTAAAATCTATACCTTCTACAAGATCCATCATATACACAAGTTTCTTTCTCTCTAATATCTTCTAACTTCTATTCTTCAAAAAAAATAAAAAAATAAAAAAAATAATTTTTTGGCGGGAAAATTTGAGTAAAATTTATTTTTTAGGGGAGACTAAACGTTCAATTTTTACGCGAAATTCAAATTTTGGTATAACAGTGAAAATTTTGGCCGAAAATTCAAATTTTTAGGCCAAAATTCAAATTTTTTCGGTAAAATTTGGCGTCAAAATTTCAAAAACTCAAATTTTTCTAGTGACCTTAGAATTGCATTTAATAGTGATTTTCAAAATTCTGGGAGAGAAAATTTTTCAAATTCTATTTTTGGAGGGAAATCAGAAATCACTATATATCGACCTTGTGTGTCATCTAACCATCTTTTCACATTTTGTTTGATTATTCCGATTACATCGCAACAATCACGGGGGAGAGAAAATGTATCAATCAAGGTCGCTAATGAATGAACAGCAGTCTCAAATCTCCTCACCCACCAACAACAGATTTAAACCTTCATCTTATCCTTCACCACCAAACTCTGCTTTTCAAGGATCTCATGACAGTGATTCACAAGAAGTTCTAATGCAAGTAATGACTGAGAAATGCATGACATCTTTTAGATTACTTCATTCACACCTTAAGGTCCTTTCAAACAAAGACTTAGCAGGAACTCGTTCCGAGTATGGATTCAAACGGGCATTTCCATCACTCTTTGGTGAAGACGTTGAGATTTTCACTCATACGATGTTCCTCAACATGGATCAACTTGAAGATCAACTTAACAAAGAAGAACTTCACGAGAATGGATCCATGGCTGCCTTTTGTGTACTTAAGAAACAGTTTCAGCAATTCATCCGTACGAGGTTATATTCGGACGATGACTCTCTCATCACAAGCAAGTATTTTCTTGAATACACTCGACTCGGTTTTCAAAACTTCAAAGATATACTGCTCCAACTAATGGATTCTATTGAGAAGTTGATTGCTGAAAGAATACTTCACGAAAAAGAGTATAACAGAAGGGTGACTGAAAGAAAGTTGCAGACTCAAGAAGGGAAGGTTAATACGGCTAAAGCATTGGATGCTAGTTTGGTTGACACGGAAAGTAGTGGGACAGAATTAGAACAGTCGGATGACAGCAGCAGATTAGGGAATGATATAGACGTTGATTGTGCAGAGATCAGAACCTCCTATGACTCAGAGCCCAACTTTGACAAAGAACAGATGGTTGAGGAAGATGTCATACCCATCTATGACACAGAACCCAACTTTGACAAAGAGTTAATGGTTGAGGTACAATCTACTGTTGATCATATTATGCCTGCTAATAAGAAACAACAATCTGGGCAACCTAACTTCAGTAATGAAGGAGAGGTTGACCAGAATGTTGTGCAATGTCCAGACAAACGTTTTGAGTCTGAGCCCTTACTTGATAATCTTATGACTGAAACATCAAACCAAACTCTTGAATCTGAGTCTGAAAACATGCTTCTCAAAAAGACCATTGCCCAGTTTCAAAAAGATTTTTCAAAACTTGAGGCTCATTGCATCTCACTCGAACTTAAATTGCAAAACGAATCTCTAACTTCGGGCAACAATGGTCAATTTTTGAATGAACTAAGTAAACGTGTGGATACATTAGTTAAGGAAAATGAGCTTTTAAAAGGTCAAATTCAAGCAAAGGGGTTCGTAAATGCTGCATTGCAAAACAAATTAAGAAGATTGACTGGCCAGAGTGTGGATACTAAGTTTGCAAAACCATCAATCTTGGGGAAACCGCCTCTTCAAACAATCAGAAAACCATCAGTGGTTAGACAACCAACTGCATTTAAATCTGAACGACCCAAATCTTCAAAATCTCGGTTTGTCCCCCAAGTTGTTGAGATAAATCTTTTGATAAAACCAGTCACTCCACACTCCTGGCCTAAGGAAAATGCATCTGTTTCTGATACACCTCAACACATGATTATACCTGACTCATCTAGGATTAGTTCGAAAACTATGTCTAAAACGAGCATTAAAAGTAAAGAGTCTTATGACAAAAATGACATGTGCAAGAACTATAATCTAGAAAAGGCTAGGAAACAGGCACTGCTTCAAAAAGATGGAATTCTAAGTTCAAAACCTCATGTGATGCCTTCCACTGTATTGCAAAACACTACTAGTAGTAGCAAACCAAAACCTAAGAGTAATCAACAAACTAATAGGAATTGGATAGCATCTAAGAGTAGTTGCTTAAAAAATCATGTTGTAGGTTCTTTAAAATATTTTCCAAAGGGAAATTCACTTGCATAGGCTCAATTGACTAAGAAAAACAAACCCGTTGAAACAAAAGCCATAAATCAGAAATCTAAGAAGTGGATCAATATAGGACATAGGTTTTCTCAACTAAGTGATGCTCCTACATTTCATTCCGCTGCACCTAAGAGGAAAACATCTCCTAGATCTAACCTTAGGTGGGTGCCCACGGGTAGAATTTTCAAAGCGATTGGTCATAGGTGGATTCCCACAGGAAAGATTTTAGATAGTTTCACCAAAACTAATGTGAAAACCACAGAATCTATCCCTGAGGCGAGAAAGCAAATCATTGATATTAAGTGTTCTGGTGTCAAGAAGATAATTGACACTACAACTTTATGCTTCTAACATCCGGAACCCAATTACACTTGGGGATCCCTGTTCTCTGCTTTGTCTTTTCTTTCTTTCTTTGCAGATTTAACAGGGATGGCTTTCGTATACTTCAGTACGAAACCCGCACTTAAATGATGGCTTCGA
>LBNU01037022.1:286398-315517 GCA_014162995.1 Artemisia annua | reverse complement strand
TACCATACTTACCTAGGTCGCGTGTCGGAGCGGTTGCACTATTTACTTATTGACTAGCAGCGGATTGCTATCTTTTAAGGTGAGTTTATAGCACAATTTTCTTATAAGTACTGTTTTATAAACCTTGGGGTGAGAAACATGCAAAACTGTTTTCATGGACCAAAACTGAACTTATTTTTACACACTAGTATGCGGAAACCTAAGTTTGCTTGAATCTCATTTTGCCCATTATCAACACCGTCAATTCCTGCTGGGAAACGCGTATGTTATAAATAGATCTATTGAGGGTGACTCCTCCGTTCGGTTGGCCATGCCATGGTCAAGGCGAACATATACCATGACGACCTTTTGCCGAGTGGCTGGGGATTATCACTCGCGGGCACCTGTATTATATTTAATGCCTTTGGCATTCTTTGTCTAGTTCGGTTGTTGAGCTTAGTGTTGCATGCGGGTTTAGTGTGTACTTGCTGATTATTGCTATGGTCCATATGTGCTATTTACTTTAAACCTATAGACTCACCAGCGTTAGCTGACTTTTAGCATGTTTTTTAGGTGCTTAAAGTATGTTTATGTTGAAGGCAGTGCATGGCAAGGTCATAAGAATCCTAAGTGTTTTTACACAAGCGTAACTCTGAAAACTTTGGGACAATCATGTAACTGGGCCTTATTTTTACAAAACTTGAAATTATGTATTACATTTGACTTAACAATTATGTAATATATTTTAAACGGATTTCTACTCCGTTCTCTTTATCTTGTGTTGTGATTTCCTATTTCGTAGCACCCCAAATGCTTGTATGCTTCCGCGATTCTCTATTTTTTGGGGTGTTACACCGTGTACGATCTTCCCTAACTCTATAAGCTCCTACTTTACTCCTATGTCGACCCGACTAAAAGCCCCTAACATGGGATCACTAGAATTCACTTATGCATTAAATACAACAATATAATCGTAGTACACATCCGATTCATGTTTCTTAAGACGTTCAAGCAAGTTATCGTATAGGAGGTTAGCCAGTTTTCTTAAGCCTAACATCGACTTCACCCACCCACAACAATCACAAACAAACCAACAACATGTAAGCAATAGCTAGGTTTCATTAGATCCAAGCAAACACAATAAAGACCTAGCCTAGCATGTTAATTGAAAGACAAACATAAGATATAATCAAACAACACATAGAAATATTGATTGATTTGGAAGAAGACTTATCTTTAATTAAGCATCAAGGTTTCAAGGGTGAAAAACCCGTAAAAATACAGTAAAACACGAGCTAGGGTTTATCCCTAGGGTTCTCCCAAAAGTTGCACACTAATGAATGAAAATTAGACGAATATATATAGAATATATAGACTGATGGCGTCNTGCCTCTCTTTATATAATAGAGAGTGCTAGGATTTACAAAGAGATAACATAGAATCGTTTCAACATATAAGAATATTTCCTGTATCTTGATATCTTTGAAGCTTTCTCTCTTTGTCATCTTTAGCCCTTCTTGTTTTCATTCTTCTTGTTTTGTCTTATCAAATCTATAAACCCAACACAAGGCATGTCATCTCCCAGTAGAACGAGAACACAAGGCATATTGGGCACTTAAGGCTTGCAATATGGATTATACGGTCGCAGGGACAAATAGATTCCTTCAACTACAAGAGCTCGACGAATTGAGATTAGAGGCCTATGAATCTTCTATCACATATAAAGAAAGGGCTAAAAGATGGTATGACCAACGAATTAAGAGACCTAAGGAATTCTCAGAAGGAGACAAATTACTATTATATAACTCTCGCTTAAGACTATTTCCAGGAAAACTTAAATCTAAGTGGTATGGACCTTTCACTATAAAGAGCTCTTCTAAAACCGGGGTCGTTGTGTTAGTTGATGATGAGGATAGGGAATTCACTGTGAATATACAACGAGTTAAGCATTATCAAGAAAGTGGTAATGAGATGATCAATGAGGAAGACATAACCTTCAACGACGAAGTCACGTAACGTATGGTGACTTTGAGTCTAGCTACAAGACTCGTTAATAAAGAAAAGCGCTTCTTGAGAGGCAACCCATGTTTTGTTTGTTTTTGTGTGTTTATTTGATTTTATTTGTTTCTGTATGTAAGTTATATTTCTTGTTAATGATTCATGCTTCAAACTAAATTGTGAAAATGCTTTATTTTGTTTTTAACTTCGTCTTAACTACATATAAAGGTATTTTGCAAAAGCTAAGTGTAAGGGAAATCCAAATCGGTTTATAAAGAACGAATGAACATGAATCATAACAATGAAATTAGCCTACATATTAGTACTTGTTTGAGTCAAATGCTTGTATCGAGTCATAATGAATTTTTGCAGGAATTCCAAGAAGTAAGATTTAGATTTTCCAGAATTTTTCCCGGAAGCTTAACATGAGAATTCTGTCAGAACTTTCTAACGGCGTCAGGGTTAACACCTGACGGCGTCAGGTTATATTCGTGTTGTAATTACTTTTATATTCGTGTTAAATGACCCCTAACTC
Organism: Artemisia annua; assembly: GCA_014162995.1. Lineage (NCBI taxonomy): Eukaryota > Viridiplantae > Streptophyta > Magnoliopsida > Asterales > Asteraceae > Artemisia > Artemisia annua. The sequence goes on along the minus strand of LBNU01037022.1, from coordinate 313,005 downwards.
ATATTTTGATTGGAATAAAAGATCATTTGCTTGAGGACAAGCAAATCCCAATTGTAAGGGTATTTGATGAGACGAAAAGTGTTACGCTTTTAGGGGGTCATTTAAGCCCTAATTCGTATAAAAAATCTCACTAGAAAGGAATCTAATGAGTACGTAGACCTAAGTAAAAACAAAACCCAAGCAATAACTTGATGCGTGGGTTTTGCAACCTTTTCACTTAGGTTTTACCTCTCAAGGGATCTTGAGAAGCTTACAACCCCCACCAGGCAGTGTACCTGACTGATGCAGTATAGTGAAGTGGCAAGTACCGGGGGATTGATCGTTCTCTCGGGGAATAGTGTTGTTAGGCTTGAATAGATACTCTAATTAGGTCTAAGGGTTGAGGAATTATTCTTTTTGTATTTTTATATTTTTTAGAAAGCAAGTAAAAATCTTGGGTTTTGGAAGATTGGGCGGAATTAGTTGCTAGTCAACTAACCCAAGTAACTACTTTTGCAATTAAAATAAAATAACAAGAAAAAGTAAATGGTTGTGAAACTTATATGAGAGAGAAATGTGTTTACTTAGATTTTCTTACTCCCTAGGATCTTTTACAAGTTAATTGGTTTGTTGTAATTGTGTGGATGACGGGTTGTATTCCTTTACACCATTCGTAGGGCCGTGTACGATCTTCCTTAAATCTATAAGCTCCTACTTTACTCCTATGTCGAGCTGACTAAAAGCTCCTAACATGGGATCACTAGAATTCGTTTATGCATTAAATACAACAATATAATCGTAGTACACATCTGATTCATGTTTCTTAAGACGTTCAAGCAAGTTACCGTATAAGAGGTTAGCCAGTTTTCTTAAGCCTAACATCGACTTCACCCACCCAAAACAATCACAAACAAACGAACAACATGTAATCAATAGCTAGGTTTCATTAGATCCAAGCAAACACAATAAACACCTAGCCTAGCATGTTAATTGAAAGACAAACATAAGATATAATCAAACAACACATAGACATATTGATTGATTTGGAAGAAGACTTATCTTTAATTAAGCATCAAGGTTTCAAAGGTGAAAACCCCTTAAAAATACAGTAAAACACGAGCTAGGGTTTATCCCTAGGGTTCTCCCAAAAGTTGCACACTAATGAATGAAAATTAGACGAATATATATAGAATTTACAGACTGATGGCGTCATGTTATAGAGTGTGGCGCCGTCACCTCGCCGCCAAAACTCTTCTCGGATTGCTCAGATCCACTTCTGACGACGTCCCCCTTTAAAGTCTCTGGGCCGTCTCCCTTTGTGCTAAGGCGTGACGACCTACAACCATTTACACGTGACGCCGTCACGTGTAATCCCTCCAAAATCTTTCTGGGGCGTCTAGTGCAAAAATCATCCACCTTGTTGTCAAAGAGTGATGTCGTCACCTTGTATAGCGTGACGCCGTCAGGTACAATTTCCAGCATAATTTGAGACTTTATCGTTTTCTTTACTTTTATGCTCCAAAAACGTCCAAAATGCTTCCTTTTCCAGATTTCCCCTCCAAAGTACCTAAAATGACAAAAGGAACGATTTAAGGCAATATTTGATCAAATAATTACGGATTAGGGCTTAAATGACCCCCTAAAAGTGTAACACTTTTTGCCTCATCATACGTACAAGGAATATTTAGAGATTGTTGGAGATAAGAATTGGGAGGATTTGGAAATGGTTGGAGGATTTGTTTTGTGTAGAGATTAATTAAAGGATTGATTATGGCTTAATCATTTTGTCATTAAGAAAGAAAAGAATTGACAAAGATGATTATGGGTTATGTGTTGGATGAGAAAATCAAAGGTTACTTATAATCCCAAGTAACTCAACGTCAAGTATTCATAATCTCATAATTCGTGAATTTACACAACTCGACGTAATCAATAATCATCTTGATGCAAACAAGATAAGTGCTTTGCATCATTGTAAAGCATATCTCATATGGGAAAGGATGCGTTTACGCAAAGAGGCCTTTGACTTTTTTTGACTAATAAAGGAGTAACCCCGTTACGTGATTAGAGAATACGTAAACATGAATTATGTTCATATGAATACTTTCACTTGATGTCACATGAAATATATGAGACAACTAGGTTTAGAAAAGCCTTGGATAGAGGCGTTTATCAAAATACTTGAGTCGACGTTTAGTCAAAAACGGGAGGTTGTGATTTTGGATCCCTCTGATTCTAAAACCCGTTTTGAGTTTTCCCAATGAAGCACATAACATATTCATACATGTATTGAAAGATCCACATTAGTTGGGTATGGGGAAAGCTGACTTTCAAAAATCTTCCCGAAACAAAAAGTGTGATGGCGCGTCGGAGCACCAGTAACGCGCAAGGCCAAGTTGTTGAGTCGGAAGTTTTTGGCTAACGTTTGTGATTTTATGTGTTTCGAAGGTTTATTTGTTATCATTAAAACATAAGGAGACCTAATTAATGTTGTCCCAACACTCTCGATATCTAAACTTGTAACCGCTAGAAATCCTGCTAAGGAGATTCATATTAAGAATCGATTCGTGAATAGGTCTTTACTTGGATTTATCCAACGTATTGAGAACTATTCGTAACGGGATTAGGACGGCTGACTCGCCCGACCAAGGTGAATGAGATCAGGACATTCATCAGTAAAACAATTGAAGTGAATCAATTATCTAAGAAGAGATTCACATCAATCAATTGGACTAACATGATTATTATCTACCTTAGTAAATGTAGGTACAAAAGATGTTAACCACTCGAGATGCACCACCACTTACATCAACATCTTCACTTCTACAAACTCATACTTACGCATCTATTATCATCAACAAAGGTCAAATCAAGAACGTTCAAGACAAAGAAATCAAGATAAAGACAATGTTTCATTAAAGTCAAGATTTAATCAAAGAAAGTCAAGAACAAGTTTAAATGTCAAATGAGGAAAGCTTAAGTATGACGATCAAAGCTATACAAGACGTATGAGTATGATGGAAAGAACATGACAAAGTCAAGACGAAGATATATGATCTAAGGCAAAAATGACATCAAATTCATATTACAAGATCACATAGTATAAAAAGAATAAAGAATCAAGACTCGTCTTCTACGTTTAGAAACTAAGGAATGACATCCCTTGGGGGAGATTGTTAGCATTACTTTTAGTAATGGAATTATAGACGTGATGGTCATTCTACGTTTAGAAACTATGGAACGTTAATTGATAATATGTAAGAGTTTAGTATCGGGTTATAGGTACTAAGCTAATAGGCTACTCTTAGTCTATAGTTATGTATTAATAGGCCTATCCCACAAGAACAAAAGCCCAAAACCCAAGCCTATGAGGCGTTGGAATGGTATTTTTATGCACACAAGTCTCACTTGTGTGTGTATGTGTGTGTGCTTGTACGTGTTTTAGTGTGTGAAATAGAAACTCTCTCATCATTTCTCTCTTCCTCTTCTTTCCTCTCTATCTCACGACACCATAAAGTCACTACCTTTTTTCTGTTTAAGTTGATAATTTGGGATCCTACAATAAGTTTGATGAGATTTTTCTTTAATGGAACATTCATTAAGTGATGAATGAATTACACGTGTTTAGTAGTGGTAAGTAGTGGTTGATTTCTTTGATTTGTTTTTGGTTTATTCATTTAAATTGAGATTCAATAAATTGGTTGAGAGAGTTAATCCATTTTTGTTCGCGAAAATTATTAACGAGATTGTTAGTGAATTATATTTAACAAGAAAAACTCACGTTTTTTTCTATTATCGTTTGAATATTTTTCTGTAGATGCCTTGTAAGGTGTGGCATCTGAACATACTTATTTTCCTTCCGAGTTGGACAAACATCGATAATCTATATGGATTCTATTGTCCGAAACCTAAATAAGTCTTTTAAGATGGAGAGATGTGTGATATCATAAGCGAAAAGATAATGTAAATTAAGTAATTTATAACTTCTATAGGATTAAGAGTGTAGAAATTAGAGGGAAAATGAAAATTGCATTATCAAATCCAATGAACAACTAAAATTACATAACATTAAATAGAAAATATATTGACCTAACCTTAAGTGCTAAATAGGATCAAGACATCGGGTTTTGGGCTTATTAAATTAACACCCTCTCTCAAACTCACAATGTTGTGATTGCAAACGTTGCGAGTTTGTCAAACTTAAAATAAACTAAAACTGAAAAACAAACAACAGCTTTAGAGCATCTCAGAGTACAAACTCAATGACGGACGAAGTCTTATTCTGCTGCAATCCAAACTGAAATGTAGAACCAGAGGAGAGCCACACAAATCCGGAGATGCACGAGAGTAGAACTAATAGAACCAGATGCAGCGCAAGACCAAGTAAATGTAGACAGATAAGAGCATATTCAGGTAGACAAGTGCAGACAGAAGCATATAAAGAGCAAATTAACCAAACACATAATCGGATGTGGAACCAACGGAATAAGAGCAAAACCATGCGGATAAAAAACCTATTGATGTCGAGATGCAACACATAACTCATGTACGACGATTGAATTAACAATCCTACCGACCCATTAAACTTAATGCACCAATTAAAATCCATCCTTTATTATTTTTTTTGATCAAAAAATCAAGCAACCAAGTATTCTTAGATGCAGGCAGATGACGTAAGTGAAAGATCCTGACGACTAAACGATTTTTTTTAATTCATAGCTCTGACACTCTGTAAAAATCAGAAGAAAAATGACAATTGTATTATTAGATTTAATGAACAACTAAAATTACATAGTATTAATAGAAAATAAACTAACCTGACTTAGACCGATCTAACCTTAAGTGCTAAATGAGCTCAAGCCTCGGGCTTTGGGCTTTATTAAACTAACAAGGGAACATATTATAAACGAAAATTTTATGTCGTGACATGAAAACTTGGACACATGCGAGAAGCAATAATGCATGGAGTATTAAGAGTTCATATACGCCAACCGTGAAACCATGAAAACAAAGTCTCGAACTATAGTATTTTAAACGACGTTCGTACAAATGGATACGTATGGACCAACCATTTTTGCACTTTATTGCACTAAATTAGTGCATGAGCCTGAGTGCTTGATGGCACTAGCTCGTGTACCTTTGTTTTACATGAAACGTAACATTCAATTCGTTATCAGTTTAGTGACGCGGGTTAAGCAATCATGAACATCAGAACATGTTGGTTCTTACACGCACTCTAAACTAAATAGCGGGCCTGTAATTTCTTGAATTGGACAGGTTAGTAATTAGTTAAACAGCAAGCTTGGACAAAAAACTAATAAAGTAAAGGTCTTGTTATATATTAAAACATGTTCAAGCTTTTGTTTTGAATATGGTTACAATATTTTACAATATTTGAAAACATGTCCAACCTTTTGGGTACATGCTATAGCGCTATTCCATATCCCATCAGCATTTTAGTCTCTTCGCCAAACACAAATGAAACACATGGTTAAGTGAATTGCATCAAACTTCATTTGAGTTATATAATAAATGGGACGTTGATATAAGTTTAGAGCAACACTAATACGCATAATGTCCTTCTTTTACAATTTGATGCATATTTTTCTTCTATTAGTCAAATAAGTGGAGTTAATTCTTGTTCAAGCTCGTCGGAAATCTATGAACAACTATGCTTAACTTCTAGCTTTTTTGGTAGAATTACAGTCTTGCAAATTGCAAAATCTTAAATGTCAAATACGTACTCTCTTCGATCATTTTTCCTAGTCCCAAATAGAATGAAAGCTGCATAAATTCTTGTTTTTACCTCTGGAAAATTGTCATATATAACACACATGCATGACTCATTGGGATAATGTAAAAGATTCCATACGCGTCATTATGTCGCAGCATGAATTACTTGGAGGTGAAGCAATAACATATGGAGTATAAGAAGTTCATATGCGTCAATTGTAAAACCAAACAAAGTTTTTTGGTTGAATCTTCAACATCGGTTCCAAAAGATATGGAAGGACCACTATTTTTAGACTTTATTGCAATAATTGGTGCATGAATTGAAGTAGAACAAGATGATGGTCATTTCTTTGTCTTTTTTTAGGTGAAACTTGATGTCTAGAAAACTACATGTACCAATTTAAAGCTTCTACAAGTCCATAAACTTCGAATTTAAAATCACCTTTATCATTCAACTGAATGCCTTGATAAATTTTGAATATATTGGTATTAGTTTATCATCCCTCAAAATGGTCCACGACATCTTTACCATATATGGAGTATACATATATGTAGCTGGCCACATGCTGAATGAAGATTGCAAAATTTTCTCGTCTCACACTATATGCATACATATGTACATGTAGCTTATGACATCGTTGGCTAAGTAATTTCTACGTACGTCTTAAAATTTTGAATCTGTCGTACTTGTATTGGTCACACTTAAAATAAATTGTTCAGTGGATCTCTAAGTTACACTAGCTAGGAACATGCTGGTATTCATTTATTCGTCCATAATGGGGATACATTTACACAGGAGCGGAGCTATTAAGGGACCGGGAAGAGTCCCGGCCCCCCTAGGCCTAAGCTCGTTAGTGTAATTTTTCGCGATTTCATGTGTTCTTCAGGAAAGAAAATTGTTTCCGCCCTCCCATCTAAAGTTCTTGCAGAAAAAAATTTGGTTCGGCCCTCCCAACAAAATTTTTCTAGCTCCGCCACTGCATTTACATACAAGCTACGTAAAATCATCTAGAGTCTATCAAGATATGTAGAAAGAGCAAAGCATATTAACAAAGGTATTGCAGTGATAAGAGCAAAGCATATTAACGAGTATGGCAAAAAAAAGTTTAGCTATATAAGTGATAACTACTACTATAGTTAACTACCCTAATGATACACTCTGTTGCATGCCTGATTTGTTCCTTAAATGATGGAACACGTAAAATATGTGTATATTAATATTTGTTTTGTGATGTTTATCTGACACGCATGATGATACTATAATCGAATGTAAAATTGAGTGGTGGTTTCCTTAATGACATAGATAAGACGGAATCTTTACATATCGACTTTAAGGTTGTTAATAGATATCATAACTACCTTAGAAATGACAAAAGCCTTTACACGTCTTGAAAAGAAGGCAGTTTAAGATAAATGTCTGGGAAAGTTACAAGATGTCCATATGAGCTCCATGAACTTTGAGACAACACATTGGATCAACACATATCCATCTTTTTATTCTTCAATCAAAGATCACACGTGTTTTTGTCATTTAAATTTAGGGTGTCTGTTAAGCCTTTACATATGTGGGTTTTGTGTGTTAATGATATATTGATACTGGTATTTTTTTTTTATTGATATTGGTATTTGTGGGTTATTTTAAGAGAAATACTTGGTTGGCGATGGTGCAATGTGAAATAGAAGGAGCAATTCATATATAGGTCCGTAAAATAGTAAAAATGGTTTTAGTATTGATTGTACGTGTTTTATGTCTTTAATAATATTCACTAAAGGTGTGAATTTACGGAAACACCCTGACTCCGAGTATTTTTTTGGCATCAGCCATTATCCACCTCACAAGTAATAGCTNAGGAAAGAAAATTGTTTCCGCCCTCCCATCTAAAGTTCTTGCAGAAAAAAATTTGGTTCGGCCCTCCCAACAAAATTTTTCTAGCTCCGCCACTGCATTTACATACAAGCTACGTAAAATCATCTAGAGTCTATCAAGATATGTAGAAAGAGCAAAGCATATTAACAAAGGTATTGCAGTGATAAGAGCAAAGCATATTAACGAGTATGGCAAAAAAAAGTTTAGCTATATAAGTGATAACTACTACTATAGTTAACTACCCTAATGATACACTCTGTTGCATGCCTGATTTGTTCCTTAAATGATGGAACACGTAAAATATGTGTATATTAATATTTGTTTTGTGATGTTTATCTGACACGCATGATGATACTATAATCGAATGTAAAATTGAGTGGTGGTTTCCTTAATGATATAGATAAGACGGAATCTTTACATATCGACTTTAAGGTTGTTAATAGATATCATAACTACCTTAGAAATGACAAAAGCCTTTACACGTCTTGAAAAGAAGGCAGTTTAAGATAAATGTCTGGGAAAGTTACAAGATGTCCGTATGAGCTCCATGAACTTTGAGACAACACATTGGATCAACACATATCCATCTTTTTATTCTTCAATCAAAGATCACACGTGTTTTTGTCATTTAAATTTAGGGTGTCTGTTAAGCCTTTACATATGTGGGTTTTGTGTGTTAATGATATATTGATACTGGTATTTTTTTTTTATTGATATTGGTATTTGTGGGTTATTTTAAGAGAAATACTTGGTTGGTGATGGTGCAATGTGAAATAGAAGGAGCAATTCATATATAGGTCCGTAAAATAGTAAAAATGGTTTTAGTATTGATTGTACGTGTTTTATGTCTTTAATAATATTCACTAAAGGTGTGAATTTACGGAAACACCCTGACTCCGAGTATTTTTTTGGCATCAGCCATTATCCACCTCACAAGTAATAGCTCCAACAATTTTCCTAACCTAGTGGGGGCACCAACTGGAGTGAGCAAAGCCGAGACTTGAACCATTGACATTTTATCCACAAAATTTCTCCAGTAGTTTTTCTCACATCGGCCACCTATTTTTTAAAAGTAATTTATAGGCAACCAAACTATGCATTTATTTTCGTTTATACCAATTTTGATCAAATTTGATCCCGTCGAAAGTTTCCACTTTTCTGTCCAGCTTCAAAATGGAATGGAATAGTCTAAGATGCTTAACTTCTAAAAACTTAGGTGGCTTCAACATATATTTTCCTTTAATAAAATAATAATATTGTAGAATGATGAATTTATTTTGAAAAGAAGAATCTTTTATGAGCAACCTGGTATTTTTATAATTCCTTTGTAAAGTTAAATGTCTTAATTAATATAGTAAATCTAGAAGATAATCCTAATAAAGTTAATTTAAAGTACAATCAGCGAATAATCAACAAAGCTTATTATCCATCCATATAAAAGGCTAATTTCTAACCAACGGTGGTGCTGACTACAAAGTGGTGCATTACAAGCAATTTAACGTAGTTTTTCTTAAGTATTACTAGGCGAGTCGAGTATCCATTCATAGCAATGAGATTTTATAGAGACAGACTGTTTATTGATAAAAAAAAGTTTATTGGTTATAAACGAAAAATAATAAAAGTTTGAAGATTTGAGGATTAAACATAATGTTTTGAAACCCGAGTCGACACAGGTGGTTCAATTGGTTGAATTATTCCGGTCGAAAAACGGGTCGATTTAAACCGGGTCAATCCGACGGGTTGGGTCGACCACGGGTGAAATTAAACCGGAACCTGCCGGGTTTGAAGCACCCCGGGTCAACCCGGTTTTCTCTATTTCGGTGTTTTAATTGTTTGTATTTAATTTGGTAGATATGCTTTTAGTTGGTTATAAATATGAATAAATCACTGTAGTTTTAAGTAATGAGGTGCTTTAATAAGAGTATTAATTACATTATATACTAGTTATAATGCCCGCGCACGCGCGGGTGTTTTTTTGTAATTTTTTAAAATAATTATTTAAAAATTTTAATTATATTGTTAATTGCATTTTATCTATATTTTTTGTATTTATCTTCTACTTATGTTGTGGATAAATATAAAATGTTACCTAATAAGAAAATAATCTTTTTTTAAAAAAAAATATCTTATCTATATTTTTTGTATTTATCTTCTACTTGTGTTATGGATAAATATAAAATGTTACTTAATAAGAAAATAATCTTTTTTTTTAAATAAAATTATTACTAAATAAGGTATGGTTCCAATTTTTTTGAAATGAAAAATTCCCAATAGGGGTTTTGTTTTATTATATAAAAGATTTCTCTCACATTTGACAAATTTTCAACATTCAACATTTCAATTTGAGCATATACCTTTTATAGATAGTATAGATAAATCCGAGTTAATATACATATATATATATATATATATATATATATATATATATATANCTGCAACTTGTTACGGTTGTGATATTGTGATTAGGTGTTTTGATTAAGTTGGTATACATTCAAATAATTATGAGGAACATGCATTTAAATAGTTTAATTAGTAGGATAGTAACATGCGTTCAAAAATTTGTCATGCATTTAAATAGTTGGTACGTCGTTTTCATTAATTTTCATCTTATTGACATTGTCAAGTTTAGAGAAAATTATTGGTTTAATTTAGTAGAATAATATTATAGTAAGTAGAGTTTTCTCATTTTAAGAGTTTTAGGTAAAAATATAGTTTGACCATTTTCTTTTATCTAGATTTTTTTTCTTCACGTTTCTCATATATATATATATATATATATATATATATATTATATATATATATATATATATATATATATATATATATATATATATATATATATATATATATATATATATATATATGAATTAACAAGCCCACTTCTACCTTTTAATAATAAAATAATATTTTTAACCGTTAACGTTAAACGTAAAAAATTATACTGTCGACAAGTATTTAATTATCTTTCAGTAAATTGTCACTTTGATATGCTTTCAAAAAAACTTTGTTTTGTTGCTTTTGTCACGTTTTTTTTTCTTCATTTTATTTATTGTTGTTGAAACTTGCACGTGATATCACATATGGTTTAACACTAATTTTAATGTTCGAACATTTAAAACGTGTAGTAAAAATGAACATAACCCTTTTTACAAAATTTCAAAAATGTCACTGTTTTTTGCTAGAAACTAGACATTTATAAATTTTCAACCGTAGATTTAACACAATATATATTGACTTATGGATTAAATTAGTTAATTTGCCAAGTTTGACAAATAACATAAACCACATGTGATCTCTATCACATATGATCTCTATTACTAGTGATGGAGCCAAAAAATTAGCATATTAGGGTAAAAATATATTATCTTCATAAAATTCGTTCAACAATAATTTTTTTAAACCCAATAAATATTGCAGAAAAAACATCTAACATTGTGCTAAAATAACAACCAAACACAACTTAATGTGCGCAAAAAGGAACACCAAAATAACAGCTTAGCTTTTACTGAGTCCAAACAATGACCGAACATGCAACAGCCAATTCTTAAAGAAGGAGAGCGTGAAATTTAGAGAGGAACAGGAACTGAGGAGTCGTATACTCGTATAATCTGTTTATGATAAGAAGTTCGCATGTTCAATTTAAAGGCCTTTACGTGTTGGGTTTAGATTGGGCTGATGGCATCATGAGTTTGGCTGAGGGCAAATTTGAATAGAAGATCAATAAAACCTTTTTTTTTTTTTAATCACATATGACATTTATAACATGTGATTATAAAAGTTTCAGAAATACACTGCTCTAATTTATAAGTTCGAATATGATGTGTAGTCTAGTGTTAGAAAGTCATGAATGTGTGTATTTAATTGCAAAAAGTGGGCAAACTTTTCTAATTTATTGAAAAATAGTTATGCCAATTTTACTAATGTTGTTTAAGTGTTCAAAAATTTATATTAGTGTTAAATCATATGTAAATAGTTATGTGAATTTCAATATTGAAAAAAATACTTCGTCAAAAATATGAATGGGCCCATCTATTTAAAGGTAACAAAATGCTTGTTGTGACAGCATAATTGTTTTCCATCCCGTCCTGTTCAAAGTTGCTATAATTATTCGTTACAAGATCATAAATATGTTATAGTAATTTTGATAAGAATTTCAACTTTTGTTTCAAATCAAAGGAAATTTCCTAGATATAAAACATTAAAAATCAGTTACTTGCGTGTCACTATAGATTAAGGTTAAAAAAAGCTCTTTATAACAATCACACATTTATTCCCATTACAAATCCCTTAAATTTATTGATATTATTTAAGGTAGACGTGTTTTAAATAACGAGATCATTGTAGGTCCCGTATTATAGTTTACGTGTAGTAGGCGTAGAGAATTCTTCATACTTATTTAGTTGGTTTTGAAAATCAACGTATATTTGTTCTGCCTTTCTTGGGCCAATGAATGTAAAATACTTACATGGTTCATATGTAATAACATGTCATTGCATTGTGATGTTACACATGTTGATTAAAAATCTATGCACGAATGCACGATAGGAGATGCATTACATATGATGACACATTAAAGGTTAATAAGAGCATCATCATTCTTCAATAAACAACAAAGAACCAAAATATACTATCAAACTGAATATTGCCTATGCAAAGTGGAAACCTTATTCAAGATTCTTGAAGCTTCATTGCTTTATGTTGATTGATTCACCATCAAATCTCCTTTCCTTTATTTTGTATAAGAGTAGCCTTTTGTGGATGTCCATCATAGTCCACTTATAAAATCGCAACAAAAAATATTAACATAAACTTTATAAATGATACAATAGTTTTTTGTTTAATATTTTTATAAGTTTACGATCAAATGAATGCAAAGTATAAATCCACAGCGAAACGCGGACTGTAATACCCTATAGGCTATAGGTCTCATCATATGTAAAGTTATTGCCATGAAACAATAATTGACGAATATTGCTCGTCAAAAATTTTATTTAGAAGGCACCCACTCATATTCATTTTATAAGTAATATAATGGACTTTGATAAAGATGTTCAGGCTAAATACTTAATTAGAGAAATAAGCAATGGTAACCCATTGGCATTTTATCATTAATATAATGGACTTTAATTAAGATTTTCAGGCTAAATACTTAATTATAGAAATAAGCAAATGGTAACCCATTGAAGTAGGTTTGTTGTGTGTAAATTGTGGTCCTTGTCATAGACATGTAAAGTGAATTCAAAAGTGGCATTTTACTAGTTAAAAGCTTTCCAAGTGAAACTTCATAAATGATTTCTCATGCAAATATCAGTATATTGTGCCATTATGGGATCCCTTTGTCATCTTACATGTTTTATTGCATAAGATGTAAGTCGGAAAAGGAATTCTTTTGCCATAAGTGAAATCTTAAGGGTGTTTCGTTGGAGAAAAATATTTTATTTTTTTTAGAAATTTTTTTATGTGAACATGAAAAATTGAAAATTCATTTAGTTACATTTTCTTCCAACAATTTAAAAAATAAATAAATAAATAAATAAAATCTCATTTTCTAAATTTTAACTGAGAAATTGAAAATCCATTCCACCATTGTCACTTTTTTCTTATTTTTTTTTTCAACTCCAAAAAAACACATACATCATTCTACCCCTAATTTCTCATGTCATCTTCCACCGCCCACCGTCGCCGCCACCGCCCGTCGTCGCCGCCACCCTCTTAATTTGAGGTAATTTTTCTTATCATTTTTTGGAAAAAAAGAAAAAGAAAATATAACTCCAACTAAACGGGTTTTCAAAATTCTCAATTATTCTCTAGAGAAGAAAAATCATTTCCTTCTCAAAGACTTTAGAAACAAAAAAAGAGAATAATTTTTCTACAACTAAACGCAACCTCTCGCGCTTTATTTTTTGGATAATTATTCAACAACGTAACTAATTTGTCATTTTTTTAATGTTGCGTAGCCAACCTTTTTTTCTATATTATATATATCTAAACTTTTGAATTTTCATGTTTATTAGTATTTTGTTCATGTATAATGATCATTATACTCCTCGACGTTAATATGGTGGTTAAAAAACATATGAGTAAAATGAAACAAAATACACACAATAACCGAAATTAGAAAATTTAGGTATATGATGGGAAAAAAAAAGTTGACAACATGCAATTTAGAAGGAAAAAAAATGACAAGATAATTAATTTTAGGCACGGGTGGCATTCGAGTCGTGTTCGTGTTGACCTATTCGGGTTCGCGTGTTGGCGGGTTAGTATAACCTCTACCCAACACGACCATTTATTAATCGTGTTAAGAAACTCAACCCTAACCCACACCTACATAACACGTGTAACCCATTTTTGACCTGTTTAACATGTTTAGATAAATAGGTCAAGTAGTGAATAAGGTTGTGATTTTTTGATTTAACTAGTTTAAATGCAAAAATGATATAAGGATTTAAAATAAGATAAAAATAACAGAGAAATAACTATACGACAATTTTCTCAGTTATAAGTGTCAATTTCTATGATATATAAGGTATAATCGGAATTCAATCGTATTAAGTAAATAACACAATACATTTAATCCGCATCCAACATAAAAAGTCATGTTATATATTTTATTTTAGAGTCTTATATACTTAAAAGGGTTCACGGGTTGACCTGTTTAATATTTAGTCAACCCAAACACGACCCATTTAAATAAACGGATTAGACGGGTTGACTTGTTTTTTTACCCAAACTTGTTTATCCTCAACCCAAACCTGTTTAACTTTGTGTCGGGTTCGTGTCGTTTATCGTGTCGTGTCGAGAATTGCCACCCCTAAATTTTATGTAATTACTCCTTCTTTTTTTTTTTTTTTTTTTTTTTTTTTTTTTTTTTTTTTTTTTTTTTTTTTTTTTTTTTTTTTTTTTTTTATTCTCATCTCTTCCATTTCACACAGTTTTTACTAATAACTAGACTACATCTTCTTCCACATGGTTGGTCTCTCAGTTATGGTCATTATGCCCACTATCTCGATACATATAGCGGAACTATCAAATAAATCAAAAATTAAAAACTAATGCTTGCTTTCACCGATTAAAATCATGATATTGGCTTCTGGTATACTTTCAAAACACATGATTAAATTATTCAATGTGCTTTATTTGGTGTCTGTGATTTGCATCACTTGGAATACATGACTACTTTTAGTGATGTGAGTTATTTCAGTTAGACCACAAAATGTTGAATTTAATCACGTTATATGATCATATCATCGGGTGTGTCACTTTCGTAAAAACATCATTTGTGGTTTCATCATCATGAATTTCACGTTTTATGTTTGGGTTTCCAATTTGTTCCTTTTTCTCAAGTGTGTTAATTAATTATTACAATCACGTGTTATAATCGGCTAGGAGATTGGAGATTGTGTGTGCAAGCACTCGTTTTTGAGCATGTAATTTGTTCATTAGTTTCTTTTCTTTTTTGTGAGAGAATATACAATGGTGTTGATGGTCAAGGACCCAACTTGAACGTTGTTGATAGAGGGGCCAACTTAAAAAATATTTATTTTATGGGGCAGATATACAATTTTGGGGGGCACAACCCCTCAGTCTCTTTAAGCTCCGTCCATGATATGATGATGATGGACACAATGGAGAAAAGAAGATGGACATGAAGAGAAGGAAGCCTCTAATAACGGCATTTGGCGGTCAAACGAGAGAAGGAGAAAAAAAAGTGCGTTCATCGTTGTGAGGGTATAAAAGTTAGATCACATAATTTGCTGTGTGTGAAGTCACTTCCCTATTCTATAGAAGCAATTCCTTTTATCACACCAGTTGGCTTTATCTTTAGCAAAGAAACACCTTTTGAATGTCTTACTTTTCTTACTCCATGGTCTTTGTAAAGGAGAAAAAAAATAGCACTTGTCTTAAAAGAGAAAATGAAGTGGAGGGTCATCTTGTCTTATGACAAGTCACCTACTTTTGTCTTGTAACTTTTATTATGTGATAATCATCCATATCGATCTTGTACTAACTTGAGCTTCAGTGAGTGAATCGTCAATCCTGAGGCATTGACGTTAAAAAAACTATCTAACGAGTTGTTTCCTTGTTCCGGTGATGGTTAACATTGACACATGTATGAGATAGAATATATTATATATGTACATCAGGGCAAGTAATTGGTTTCTAAGAACATGTTAGTAGACTGAGTAATCTAGCTCGCTAATTGTACACCGTGTGAGAACACATGCCCTCCCATGGTCTTTTAACAGGTGAGCTTAGTGTGTTGCTACTTTGCGCAGACCGAAGTATTAAAGTCTTACCGGCTCATCAACGGATGTCTCCATTTGGTATCCGACCAATTTGTTTTGCGACATTTAAACAGATCAATATTGATTAAACCACATGCCATATACAGATTAAATTAGTTGATTCTCTATTATTTCTAAGCACATAGGTTTAAGATCTAATATCTGCCAAAATTAAGTGTTTTATTTAATTTAATATATGATATTAACCCAACTGTGATATTAGGCACTCGCAAAAACTATGGTTGAAGGCTCCAATCAAATTTTCTAGGAATTGAGCCTACCAGTCATAATCTGTCTACATTTTCAGCCCATAAAATAAAGCCCATCAAAGATACGTTTTGTTAAATTGATACACCAGATTACTTTCCATTGTTGATGAAAATTCACTCTCATGAATTTTGATTACTTTCCAGGGTTTTAATTGTGCACGGTTCGGTTTAGGTCGGTTTTTTGCTAAAACCGAAACCGAACCGAAATGTTCGGTTTTTATAGAACCCAAAACCGAAACCGTTCGGCTTTTGACGGCTCGGTTTTTTCGGTTTATCATAGGTTTCGGTTCGATTTTTCGGTTTTTTCGGTTTCTAACCGTTTATATTTGGGCATGACAAATTTAAACCAACAAACTTATATTAAATAGAAAATTGGTTATTCTTATTTACTTTATTTTATTCAATGTAAGCATAATAATGTTTATTCCATAATTCTATAATTTCAACATATAGATGAGACACACACATGTAAATGAACATACATAGTATGATCATCGTTATATATTTATTGATATATTCTCAAGTAAACACACGACATGACAAACACGCATATAAACATAAACGTTAAGATTAATATATTATAAATTTACTCATTTTCGAATATAAATTTATAAATTTGATTTATTTAGTTATTTATTTATATTATTAATTATATATTATTATATAATAAATTCGGTTCGGTTTGGTTTTTACGGTTCGGTTTTTGGATGAAAACCGAAACCGAACCGTATATATCGGTTTTTGAAAAATTAAAAACCGAACCATCGGTTTTTAGTTTCGGTCAGCTTTTCGGTTTGGTTTTTTCGGTTTTTGGTTCGGTTTCGGTTTTTTTGGTTTTGTTTGCTCACCCCTACACAAATCGGGTTGACCCGGGATGCTTCAAACCCGGCGGGTTGACCCAGTTTAATTTGACCCGTTTTCGACCCAATCTAGCAAGTTGACCCGGTTTAAATCGACCCATTTTTCGACCGGAACGGTTCAACCGGTTGAACCAACCGGGTCGAACCGGGTTTCAAAACATTATCCATTACTTAAAAAAGTACAATGATTTATTCACATTGTACCACCAATTAAAAACATATATACCAAATTAAATACAACAAATTAAAACACAAACCGGGTTGACCCGGGCCGCTTCAAACCCGTTTTTCGACCGGAACGGTTCAACCAGTTGAACCACCCGGGTCGAACCGGGTTTCAAAATATTTTGTTTAATTCCCAAATCTTCAAACTTTTATTATTTTTCGTTTATAACCTATAAACTTTTTTATCAATAAACTATCTGTCGCTATAAAATCCCGTTGCTATGCACGGGTACTCGTCTAGTTATACTTAAAAAAAGAACACTTGATGACATTCACTTGTATCACGTGCTCACGTACGGCGAGCAAATGTGGATGCTAGAAATGAAATCAAAATTATTGTGGAAAGAAATATCACTATTCGAATCCTCACAATCTGTCATAACTAAGCTAATGGAACAAAATCTTTATATTATAATATGGCAGTATATTGTTTTCGTTTATAGCAATTCCAGTAAAACTGATGATGAAGAATTATTTGGGTGTTTCTTTTTTTTGTTAGCTAAGAGATGTGTGGGGGCCATGTGGGACCTATGGCTCTTAGTGTGTTTTAATGGAGAGAGGAAGAAATTTTATGGCTTGCAGATATAGACTTATTAGTGGGAATAAGTGGGCTCCACATTAAAAAGAAATATTATTAAATACTTGTGTGGACCCTTGTGAACCCAAACCCCTTAGCTAAGGGAAAAAAGAAACACCCCTAAACTTAGCATTAACATATTAAAATTATACAAATAAATAATTAAGTGTGAGAATTTAGATATACACTTCTAAATCACCTATAGTAAAATCACATTGTATCTAAATGAGGCGTGTGATTAGTATTCCACGTTACTCTATATCTTTGATATATGTTAGAGTTGAGTTTCATCTATTTTTAAATTATAGACGTGTATATTTTCATAATTATAACTCCTAACATTTATCAGGAAGTCTTAAGCCCAAAAAAGTGGCATTCCTTTGTTTTTCGATATCTTGGATCAAGCCCAGTAGATATAATCTTTCCCATATACCCGACCCGTTCCCTATTCACCCTCACTCACGCACCTCTTCTTTTTTTGAGATCCAACCGGATCTTTTGCCGGTAGATACTCCTGCGCCTTTTAGGGGCTTCCCCGATCCAAAAAACAAACGGGTTTATTTTTGCTACAGTCGTCTGTGAGGGGATCCACAGTGAAATGTACAGTAACGTATTTTTTTAATAGATTTGTGGCTGGGAAGAGGCCATTTGTTCCGATGTACAGTGAGTCGCTCATTCTTAGCCACAAGATCGATTTTTAGTAGGTGTAATATTGTGTTAGAGTGGTTGGAACAATTATTAGTGATCAAAAAAACTTTTTATCAATCTTGATCGGTNAAGGATGTCTTTAATGGTTTCTAATTTAGGTGTTGCTCATTTAATGTTCTTAGAGGGCGTTTGGTTCAAGAATTTCAAATTCTGGAATTTTAAATTCTTCAGAATTTTTAATTCTACAGAACATTAAATATTGAAAATTGAAATCCTGTTACATGTTTGGTTGACATAAGGAAATTTAAAATCTATCTTACTTTCAGCCTTGCTATTTTGTATTGTAACTAAAGAAATTACCCATTGGAATACTGCACATAACCAACTAAAAACATTAAAAATCAGCACAAAACGGCACGAAAAACATCACAGAAAAACAGCACAAACACAACAAAATCAGCACTAAAACAACACAAAACTGCACTAGAAATCTGCAAAAAAAATCTGCACCAAACTGCACGAAATCAGCCTAAAAAAACAGCACAAAAAAACTGCAAAAAAACAGCGCTAAAAACAGCATAAACATGCACCATAAATTGCACAAAAAACAGCAAAAATCAGCACAAAACCAACTAAAAAAACAGCTTAAACAAAATCAGCAAAAATTAGCAAAAAACAAACTTAAAAACAGCTTTGAAACACATCAAAATCAGCAAAAAGAACAACTAAAAAACAGCACTAAAATAACTAGAATGCGCAAAAAGTGTAATAAATACAATCAAAGTTATGAACCTTTTTATAATCCACAAAACACATAGTTACAAAACCATTCCAGCCCATGTTGTCCTAGATACAAACTGACCCAACTACTTCCTACATCTAAATCCATGTAAAGTTCCACAAAATCATAATCACTTCCTATCTTTTTCATAATCGGATAGATCCGACTAATCATGCTGAGTTATTTTCAAAATACAAAACATTAGTACGAAGTTAATTGGACAAAATAACTCCAACTGATTTTAACCATCGTTCAACTCCGTCAACACATAATAACTCCAACTAATTTTTTAGCAAAATATACTTCACCCAACCGTCTCGATCAGTGACATCCATATCCCAATAAGCTTCAACATATCCAACATCACTTCGTATCTTTTCCATTACCTCGTATTTCTCTTGTTGATTAAGTGATGTCATTTTGAAGATGTCATTAGTGATCATACCTCTTTTCTTTTTCAAATCCTATTCAAAGTCTATATCTCGACTCATTGTCGTTGCCGCTTTGTTGAGAGTGTCACTAAGTAGCTTACCAACATCATGTAATCCATCAACCAAAGGATCCATTTGTCTTTTCCTCTTCTTGCAACGTACTTTTGTCTTTTTATCAACTTCAGTACTTGTAGTTTCATCTACTTGAGCAGTGGGAGTGCGAGCTACATTGTGACTACCTTCCATCATTGTATCGAGTTCTTCATCAGATTCTAACACTTCTATGGTTGCCTCTTTTTCACTATCAGCAAAGTCTTTAGCTCCATTCCCACAAGCTCGATTTTTTACAAAAGCAATACACAATTCATCAAAGTGAGGGAATGTTTGGTTCTCCATTTACCCTTGTCTTTGTTATTCTATTCAAGAAACAAAGCACCAATAATAACTAAAATTATAACCTATATATGTTTAACTAGAAAGTGACATAAGATACTACTTACCTTTACGTTGATGTAGTCATTCCAAACATCATTAGATGAGGTCAAAAGCTTGTTATTTTCATCCCAACCAAACCCACTAGTGTTTGAACCATTAATCATATTATAAACAGTTTGCCAATCCTTCTTCAATGTTTTTACTTTTGATTCAATGTTTTTTGCCGATTTATCCGAATCTGGGAATGTTTGCTTAAAATTTTTCTCGAGATACTGTAAATAACCACTTTTAAAGCCGTTGTCCGCTTTATATAATCCACTATTAACCATAGTTACTAAATCTTCAACAAGCTTTGTTTCTTCCTTAAGTGACCACCCATTATAAGTTCTACATTGACTTGCCATACCCACTGTTTTATGCATAAAACAACTAATCAAATGTTAATCAATATGAAAAAGCTACATTCCATTTGCATACAAAAGCAAGTGAACTAAAGAAAAAACACAACGGTTGCATACCCACTGTTGTAAAAACAAGAAAAACAAAAGCAATGAAACTTAAAAGGGACATTCCATTCAATTTGCATACCCACTGTTTTTGTCCATTTATATTAAAGCTAGAAACCTAATTTAAATTTCAAGATTGGTACAATACATGATGGATAGAAACCCTAATTTCTATCAACAATTTTCGAGATAGAAATCAATGAAAAGTAAGAATGAAATTGAAGAAAATAATCATACAATTTAGAAAGAAAAAAATGGTTACCTGGAAAAACTTGTTGTAGAAGAAGAGTCAAAAGATGAGAGAAGAAAAGGACAGGGTAAAGGGTACTAAATGGTACTTTTTTTTA
This sequence comes from Artemisia annua, assembly GCA_014162995.1. Taxonomy (NCBI): domain Eukaryota; kingdom Viridiplantae; phylum Streptophyta; class Magnoliopsida; order Asterales; family Asteraceae; genus Artemisia; species Artemisia annua. Next base: position 292,059 of record LBNU01037022.1, on the reverse strand, counting down.
AAGCTGGCTTGTGAAAGTTATTGGAGAGAATGATAATTCATTGCCCGCCCAAGGATATTAAAGTTGCTTGAACCAAGCTTTTTTAATTTCTTATTACCCCTCCTATTTTCTAACCAAACGTGGAAATTCATGGAATTTTAATTGCAAATTACCTAAATACCCATGAAATTACCCCAACCAAACAGCCCCTTAGTATATTAGGTTTTCAGTTTTGGTAGACTTAAATGTGAGGGTAATTAAATGACCCATGCTTTTGTTTAATTATTAGTCACTTAGGGTTTCATCTCCTTAAATTCTCCTCACATTAAATTACAGGGGTGTCTGAAGTGAATGCTTTGTTATGCCTACATATTATGCTTCTTAGTCACATACTTGATGCTTTTTTATATGCAATTTTGGTGTCTCATCTTCTTTGTCCATTGATGTTACTGACTTTTTGGATGTCTACTTTGGCTTAATTTGCCCTGTTATGTTTTGCCAAAACAACATTTGATGACACTTTTTCTTTCTCCATTATAACTTTTTAAAGAAATGGCCCTAGCTCTATATTTTTTTTTTTTTTTGCGTTTTTCCTTTTCTTCGACGGTCTCTGGATTGTTGTTTGTGACCATGAAAGAAAAACAGTTACCTTCGTCTTAAAATGTTAAAAATTCTTCAACTCTAAAGTTGCCGAAAAAAAAATGCTCCAATTATACATGAATCACTTGGTTGTCAACTGTATGATGTGACGGGGAGTATACATTTGCCTCAACTTGAGGGGCTTCAGCCCTTAGGTGCAACGGACGATGGTTCTGCCAAAGGTTAGCTCACCTTTAGTTCTTTATGGTTGATATACTTATCGCTAAGATCCTTTTTTTTATGCCATCGATGGCCTACTTATGTTCTGTTTATGTTGTAGATCTTTTTGAAGGGCAAAACCCGAGTATCACAAAACGTGAGATGGACTTTTACTATGGTGGCCGCACTGGAGTGGTGTCTCCACCACCTTCAAATTTTTTTGGTCCTAGGCAGCGGAAACCAACCAGTTCAGAGCTTGGCTTGCGTAAGCATTCTTCAGAAAAGTGTGCTGGCATGCCATGTAACGAAACAATTTGTTGGGTAACAGAAGGTCAGTTTTCACCCATTTTTTTGCTGATTTCAGTTAGTTGTCTATGTTGCCTGCTAAAAAATTTTGTGGTTCTTTGTTTAAACATTAGGTACTGATCCTCAGTGTCTCCTTCAGTCGAGCACTACCAACCATCCTAATTCTTGCATGCACAGTCTTTTGATACGTTAGTTAGATTCTGATGTTCATTTCTCTTAATAACAGGTTCATCTGTGCATCATGCCCAGTCTTCCAGTGGCTTGATGCCTTTCACTGGAGGTAAGCAAATTTCCTTTCTATCTTACGAAATTTGTTTTCAACTACAAATATGTCTATGCGCTGTTATCTAAAATTTGTCGTACTATTGTTTTTGTATCAACGGTGGTTGTTGGTGATGATCCTGAGATCGGTGCTGCAGCTGATGTATGCCATGAACCACCATCTGAAAAAAGGAAAAGATGCCCTGATGAAATGTTATCGAAACATCGAACCCAAATTAGTTCAGATGATGGTGCACATATCGTTGGCCAATCATCAGATTCTCATACAAGTGAGATTAGGCACTTTTTCTTTCCTTTTGTGCCAAACCAAATGTTTATAACATATGTTGCGATTTCTTAACCCTTCTTTTGGCCATGATATTCTAGATGCGGTGCAGCCTCCAAAAAGAACCAGACGCACAGGGCAACCTTGCATAAACAATGATGCCTGTCATTCAGTCAGCACCACTCATGCATTGGCTACTAACGCATGCTCTGTTATTCAACCATCAAGTTCTGAGTCCGCTCAAAGTAATTCATTGTTGGTTTTCTTTTATGGTAGATTCTTAGTTTATAAGATGCTATTTTCATATTTTCTTTTCACTTACATGATTGTAGATCTGGTGGAACCTCAAAAAAGAAGTAGGCGCAGAAAAGAATCTTCTGCAAGTGACGCTGCTCATCATTCACCCAGCAACACTCAAGCATCAGCTTCCCATGCATGCTCCGTCACTGAACCATCAGGTTCTCATGTTGTTCAAAGTAACTGTCACTTTCTCTTCTGTTATGATCCATTGTTTGTTTATAACATCTCTGCTATTTTAACATTCTCTTTTCGGTTATGTTATTCTAGATGTGGCGCAACCTCGAAAAAGAATCAGACGCACACCTCAGGCCTCAACACAGTCTACCAATAACATCACTGAAACATCAACTTCTTACGCACCTCCCATTACTGAAATGGCTAATTCTCATGGCAGTCAAAGTAGGCATCTTTCTTTCACTTTTTCCCTGCAGTGTTTTTTTATAACATTTACCAAATTTGTAAACTCTTTTTTTACTAATCATATTGTAGGTGCAACATATTTTAACATTCTCTTTTTGGTTATGTTATTCTAGATGTGGCGCAGCCTCGAAAAAGAATCAGACGCACACCTCAGGCCTCAACACATTCTACCAATAACATCGCTGAAACATCAACTTCTTACGCACCTCCCATTACTGAAATGGCCAATTCTCATGCCAGTCAAAGTAGGCATCTTTCTTTCACTTTTTACCTGCAGTGTTTTTTTTTATAACATTTACCAAATTTGTAAACTCTTTTTTTACTAATCATATTGTAGGTGCAACACAACCTCAGAAAAGAAATAGGCGCACACGTCAATCCTCCACAGGCCAGCCTAATGATCGTTCACAAAACATCAGCGAAGGGTCGACCTCTCATACAGTTGAAAGTGAGTCTTTGTATTCAACCTTTTTTTAATTTGTCTTTTAAATAAATGTAGCTTTCTCACGTGCTTACTTGACAGTTATTTATTTGTTAATGTAGATACATCACTGACATACGATGATTTAAGAGATTGCACTGAGTGTTGCAACTATTGTAATGCTGCTTTTTGGCGTGGGGAGCGGCTTGCAGGTCATAGTTATGGCACTCATGTGTCTCACTATCATTTATGTTGTGGCAACGGTAAAGTTTTTATGCAACCTGAGCCAGATCCTCCTGAATATATAAAGCAGCTTCTTGGAGATGCAACCTTTATGGAAAACATTAGGGCTTACAACCAGATGTTTGCGATGATTTCTTTTGGCGCGACAATTGACAGCACCGTCAATCAAGGGAGAGGCCCATATTTTTTTAAGTCTCAGGCCAGATATATCATCGGATAGGCTCACTTTGTCCAACAGGTGATGAAGACCCAAAATTCTTGCAGCTTTACATCTATGATACAAAGAATGAAGTCCGAAATAGATCAAACCCTTTTTCCAATCCTGATTCGCCTCCTTTAGACCCAGAAGTTGTTCAAGGTCTTATTCATTTCTTAGACGCCCATAATGAGTTGGTGCATATTTTTAGAACTTCGCATGACAAGTGTGCTCAAGCAGATATGCCATAATTTAAAATCATTCTATACAGCGGTAAGGGGCCCCGTGGTTATGAACTTCCGTCGTCGAACAGTCTAGGTGCAATTGTTTTTGACAGAGGCCTTGAGAGTGAATCAAATTATGATGTTGTTCTTGAATACAGAGATGGACCAGTCAAAAGAATCAGCAAAATTCATAAATCGTACATGTCATTACAGTTCCCATTGATTTTCATCTATGGTTAGCCTGGATTTCATACAAAGTTAATGCTAAGGACAGCAAATCCAGATAACGAGCCAAAAAGGGTTTCGATGAATGCATTCTATACTTATCAGCTGCATCCAAGGCATGATAGTTATAATTTGCTTTTTCGAACTGGCCGACTTTTCCAGCAATACGTCGTCAGCGTGTATTGCTGTATAGAACAAAATCGCATGGATTTTTATAGAACACATCAAAATGATATTCGAGGAGAGTATTTGTCAGGCCTGTATGATGCAGTTTTGAGGGGTGACCGTGATGGGTCACAGGTGGGCTCAAGAATTATATTGCCTTCTTCTTTTACTGGAGGTCCAAGATATATGTATAGTCATTACTTGGATGCATTGGCAATTTGCCGAGCCCTTGGTAATCCACAGTTTTTTATAACATTCACATGCAATGTTAAATGGCCAGAGATCCAGAGATACATGAGTCAGTTTCCTCATTTGACTACAGCTGACAGAGCAGATATAGTTTGTAGAGTCTTTGAGCAGAAGATCAAGTCCTTTGTCAAGTTTATCAAAAAAAAGGCGAACATTTGGCCGGGTGACAGGAGGTGAGATACTCTTTTGTTTATATAGGTTTTGCCATTTTCATTTTTCTCCATGCATATATTCACGTAACTCTTGCATAATGTTTAGCGTTTATGCATTATTCTAATTTCGATTGTTCTATTTTTCCCAATGCAGTGTTGTATAGTGTTGAATTCCAAAAACGTGGCCTCCCGCATTGTCACACACTGCTTTGGGTTGGTTTGTCAGACAAGATTCATAACGCTGAGGATGTGCACTGATACATTTCGGCAAAGCTGCCCGATCCGCGTTCTGATCCACGTGCTTATAAAATAGTTTCAGAGATGATGATGCATGGGCCGTGTGGGAAAGCAAATTTGAATGCACCATGTATGGAGGGCAACACCTGTACCAAGAATTTCCCAAAGAAAATAAATGAAGAAACTTTCTTTGATGATAAAGAATACCCGCATTACCGAAGAAGACAGACACTGGTTTCTGTGACAAAAGGCCAAATGAAGCTCGATAACACCTATGTTGTGCCATATAACCGTGATCTTTGCTTGGCATTTGAGGCTCATATTAATGTAGAGTATTGTGGCTGGAGCATGCTCATAAAATATTTGTTCAAATATATATCCAAAGGGACGGATCGTATATTTGCTAGAGTCACAAGATCACTTGGTGACGCATCTACTTCAGCGTCCCAACCACAGCCATTTGTAGATGAGATAGAAAATTTCCTTGATGGAAGGTTTATCTGCCCACATGAAGCTTGCTGGAGAATCTTGAAGTTCGAGATTCATAGCAGAGAGCCAGCAGTACAGATCCTTTTAGTGCATCTACAAAATATGCAGCATGTCACTTTCCGAGATACTGACAATTTAGAATCAGTGGTCAATCGCCGTGATCGGAAGTTAACGACACTTACTGAGTGGTTTACTTATAACAATGAAAATGAAGATGGCCATTATTTGACATACTTGGAGTTTCCATCTGAGTTTGTTTGGTATGCAGATCGTAAAAGTTGGTCGCGCAGAAAAAATAGCAAGTCCTCTATTGGCAGGCTTGCATATGTACACCCAACTTCAAGAGAACTTTTCTACCTAAGAATGCTGTTATGTCATCAAAAAGGTTGCAGAGACTTTATAGAGCTTCGAACCGCCAACCATGTTATGTGGCTGATTCGTTGTGTTTTGGTGTGTAAAACAACAAGTATTCAAAAATATCAACAAAGTGGAGTCAAAGTTATCGTGAGTGACAACTAGACGTAGAGAAATACAAGTAAACCTTTTAGGAAAAAGATTACCTCGTAAACTCGTGCAATGTGATATTAGTGAGACCGGGAAGTCATTTCCCGAGTCGTACCCCAACGAGGTGTGAATGGAAAGCTACGTTAAAGATCGAGATTAAAGACTTGTATGTTTGGTTGCGAAAGATTGTTTGGATTTAAGGTACG
>LBNU01037022.1:257115-285675 GCA_014162995.1 Artemisia annua | reverse complement strand
GACCATAATTGTTATTTCCAAAAGATTTTTAATCCCAAGGACCATTTTTGACACATTTTCAAAGTTCAGGGACTAAACTTGACAATTTGTGAAACTTTACACCAAAGGACCAATTATGACCACTTTTAAATTTGTAAGGACCTTTGATGATTTTCTTTTCAAATTTCAAGGCTAGGGACTGTTTTTGACAAGTTTTGAAAGTTGGGGGACTGAAACTGCCAATTATGCAAACTTTGTGTGATTTTCATTTGTTTTTAATCATTTTGCATCTAAAACATATAAAACACGATCTTTGGGATATTTTTAGTATTTGGATGTGTTTCCGAGTGTTTTCACGTGTTTTGGCAGTTACAATACGATAAAAATGATGAGTATTTACACACTCATCAGTGGCCCACATATCGTGTTGGGTGTGATGCCCTTGGTCTACTTGGTGATGATAAAGAATGGGATGTAGCCCTTGAAGAAGCATGTGTATCATCATCGTCGCCAGAGCTTAGGTTCGTATTTGCACAACTCCTGACTCATTGTGTAGTTACCGCCCCTTTGCGATTATGGGATAAATACTGGCGAGAAATGGGCCATGATATTCCAGCAATTATCTCGCAACAAGTGAAGATTCCAAACTATTATGTGAATGACGCTGAATTGCAAGGTTACATACTATATGAGCTAGAGATACTACTCAGTGGTTGTGGCAAATCAGTACAAAACTATGGTTTGCAGCCGCCTCCACAAGAACTCTTAGACGAGTTAAACAACCGCCTGCAAATGGAGGAGAAGAACTATAACCGCCCAATGTTAGCACATGATAGGGAAGAGTCAGTTCCAAAGCTAAATGATAAACAGAGAAGCATATACAACATCATCATGAACGCTTTCAGAGAGAATAAGCAGGAATTACTTTTTGTATATGGTCATGGAGGAACCGGTAAAACTTTTTTGTGGAAGACAATCATTAGCTCCTTGCGATGTGAGGGTAAGATTGTCTTGGCTGTTGCTTCTTCGGGTATTGCTTCTCTTCTTCTTCCATCAGGTCGGACTGCGTGTTCAAGATTCAAGCTCCCATTAGAACTAACAGATGAGTCACTATGTAGGGTTAAAAAAAAATACCCACATAGGCGACCTCTTAAGAGACACAGACCTTATTATCTGGGATGAGGCACCCATGAATGATCGGAGATGCTTTGAAGCACTGTACAGGACTCTTAGAGACCTCTTAGATGCGCCACACGTTTTATTCGGTGGAAAAACTATTGTGTTGGGTGGAGACTTTCGCCAAACACTGCCAGTCAAAAAGGGTGCACCAAAAATGGAAATAATAGCATCATCTATTGCAGAATCACAACTGTGGCCGCATTTTCATCTCATGACCCTTAAAGAAAACATGAGGTTATTCCGACCAGACCTCACTTTAGAAGAACAAAGTTCAGCGCGTTCGTTTGCTTCGTAGCTTATCGACATTGGTGATGGTAATATCGGAGAGCCTGACATAGAAGATCCAAGAGATTCAACGTGGGTTGAGATCCCATCCAGATACTGCATCGAAGATGATGATCAAGGGCTCTCCAACCTCATAGATTTCATTTATGACCAGCCCACTCTTCAGACACCCTCAGCAGTTACTCTACAAGAAAAGGCGATTGTTTGTCCAAAGAATGAGACGGCGGACATCATCAACTCAAAAGTTCTAGACATGGTTGATGGAGAACCAAGAACTTATGCAAGCTACGACATGACGATACCAGTTGGGAATAGCGGTGCAGAAACAGAGATGTTATATCCTCCTGAATATATAAACACGTTTAAACTACCAGGCTTCCCACCACATGAGTTACAGTTAAAGGTTGGATCACCGGTGATGATGTTGAGGAATGTTAGCCTCGCAGGTGGTTTATGTAATGGAACACGTATGATTGTTACACAATTGATGTCGAAGCTTATTCAAGTTCAAATCATTACAGGCACAAGAGTCGGAGAAAAAGTGTTTATACACAGAATACCCTTAGTCCATAGTGACCCAAATCTTCCTTTCCTTTTCAAGCGCACTCAGTTCTCAATTAAGCTCTGTTATGCTATGACAATTAACAAGAGCCAAGGACAATCTCTTTACAAGATTGGTGTTTACCTTCCTGAGCCAGTTTTTGGTCATGGTCAATTGTATGTGTCTCTTTCTAGAGCCATATCTCCACATGGGTTAAAAATTCTTATCAAACAACAACAAAATCAGAGACCAAACATGACAAAAAAATATTGTTTATAAAGATTTCCTGAGCAAAATAAAAAATAGAGACTTTCTGCTCCCAATGCACACATAGCCATCAATCTTTCCTTTTTTTGATACCAAAATTTTCATCCTTCTGTTGTTATTTTACTTTTCTTTGCTTTTGAGTTGTCAGGTTTAAAAACCATTTTGAATACCATTTTTTTGTCCATGCTATCACTTTAGGATTGATAAGTCACTATCTCTTTTGCCAATTGCAGCCTGTTTAGGATAGATAGCCCCCTACATGTTATAATAGTTCTAAAAAAGAAATAATTAAGTCATGCTTTGGTCATTCACATTCAATATACTGCTATAACAACTGCATATTACCATCTTTTCAAGTTCTAAAAGTGTTTTGAAATGCATTAGCAACAGTAGATATGGTAACATTACCTTTTATTTTGTATGTTTCATAATCGTAATATTCAGATGCTTATCGTTTGTACAGCACTTGCTTTTTTTGATGTTGCTTTTCGGCCTCATGCTTATTCTTTATGTCTCATGTAGCACAATGGAGGAAAATACCCAGGCTCTGGTGGAGCTTCCATGTGAAGGTAAAATTGTGGAAGCTACAAGTGTACCGCCGATTACACCAATCCGTGAACTACGACCAACATCTCACAGCAAAGTGGTTGAAGCTAGAGTCTATAGAAAATGGACTGCAGTGACCTTTGGCAAAAAAGATCAAAGTGGAATCTCAGGGAAGAAAAAAGAGACTGGATATTGTTGCATCTTGATAGATCGCGAGGTACATCTCAGTTCATATACAATAGAAAAAAACATAAATGCTCAACTTTATGTAACAACATCTAACCATCAACAGGGAAATGCTATACAAGCGAATATGGATGTTAAGGAAATCGATTACTTTAGCCCAAAAATCAAACTTGGGTTGGTATACAGAATATCAGGATTCATATGTGAACCAACCAGCTCTTACCAACAAACACTGAGCAACAAAACAAGTCTTAGATTTGGAAGAGCCACAAAATTTGATCTATAGAAGCACCAGAAATTCCGCACCACTACTTTGAATTTGCTTCTTATAACCAGCTCCAGCACAGAATTCCTAGAGAAGATATAACAGGCAAAATGCAATATCCAATTCTCACAGGTAATCATTTTAGTTGTACATTTTTTCCATTCACACAGGCCCTACAATCATAACAACTATCTACTTACATATGACATGGGTTGTTTGAGATCACCGGGGGAAGTTACTCACAAGCAGAATGCCAACCAAAATGAAAGTGTCTTTAGAAAAGTTGATATTGAAAATTTAAGGTCCGCTATCTTATACTTTAACTTTTTGTTATTAAAAAAGTAAACAATTTTGACTTTTGTCGTTCACCTAATCATATCTTTATCTTACTAGTGGTAATGTCGTTGAGTTCACAATGTGGGATGACATGGCTAAAACCTTTGAAGATGTTGACTTTGAAACAATGGATAAGCCGGTTATAATTTTTGTGAGCTCTTGAAGAGTCACAAAATATAGAGGTATTCAATTAATAATTTATAAAATTTGAAACGGCGAGTTCTTATAACAATGTGAATCAAAATCTTGCCAGATTACCAGCTAACAGCAACATCTGCAACACGATATTACTTAAACCCAAAGCTACCAGAGGCTAATGAGGCAAGAGCACGGTAATGACTTTAAACAAAAAACTTTAGAGTAACAATAGCTTCACATACATTATTGCCATAACATATTCATTCTAATTTTTAAAACACAACAGGTACAAAGAGCAGCACCAAAAAACTCCACCGCTTCGGATCATTAAGACCCCATATGAAGATATTGAAAGAGAAAAGTTTCGCAACAGATTTCCTTTGAAGACACTATTGAAACAAGAAGCAGATAGCTACTGATGAGTGTGCAAATACTCATCATTTTTATCGTATTTTAACTGCCAAAACACGTGAAAACACTCGGAAATACATCAAAATACTGAAAATATCCCAAAGATCGTGTTTTATATGTTTTAGATGCAAAATGATTAAAAACAAATGAAAATCGTACAAAGTTTGCATAATTGGCAGTTTCAGTCCCCCAACTTTCAAAACTTGACAAAATTAGTCCCTGAGCATTTATTTTGAAAAGAAAAGTCAAACCAAATTCTTAAAAGTCAAAATTTATCAAAAATGATCTTTGGGTGAATAGCTTTCAAAAAGTTACAAGTTTAGTCCCTGAAGTTTCACATTTGGCAAGTTTGGTCCCTGAACTTTCAGAATTGGCAGAAATGGCCCCTGGTGGAATATTTTGGAAGGAAAATGCAACTTTGGTCCTTGGAAAGTCACAAGTTGTCAAATAAAGCCCTTGGTAGAAGTTTGGAGATTTGGCAGTTTTGGCCCCTCAAGAAAATCAGAATTACATTTTTAGTCCTTGTATTTATTTACAAAACCAAATGGACTTTTGTAATACACTTAACCAAAATCCAAAACAATTAAACCCAACATTTACATAAACCCTTAAACCAAATCCAAACCATTTCCCTGGCCCAAGTTTTTCCAGCCCAACTTCACTAATAAACTCACCCACGTTTTTTATAAAATTCAGTCAAACGGTCAAACCCTCACCCTATCTTCAACCTCCCTCCCTTTCACCCACTGGATAAAACATCACCACCCCGACCACCATCTCTGCACACTCAACCTCCCTCAAAAGCACCCATCACACTCCCCCAACCCACTAACACCTTCCCCAATCCCTACCTAACCCCATGGACACCCTGGCAATCCAAAACCCACCACACAATCTTTCCCGCCAAAATGGAATTGAGGGTTTAGATCATGGTTACTTTAAATTGACGATTGGGATTTGTTCGCAAGGTTGAAGGAAGGCTTTTCAAACCCTAATTCCAGAGAAGCAAGCACAAGAGAAGCAATTCCTACCTACCACTTAGCTAGTATAAATAAGAAGCTCATTGTAGCCCTTAGAAGCATCCTTTTTCTTTGTAATTTCTGTTTTTTAACTTAGTTTACATTTGTATTTCCATATTTCAAGTTTAATTAAAGTCTCATTTCAGTTTATGCAATTTCGAGTTTTTACTTAAATTTCCTAAGTTACTTGCATTTCCTTTAAATGCTCTGTATTTGATCTCAGAGAGTTTACTTAGTGTTGTTAAGGTATTTAAAAGCAAAAAAGAGAACAAAAATTCAGAAAAGAAAAGAAAACAAAAATATACAAAGAAAATCAAAAACAAAAAAAATGATGAAGAAGAAAGAAGAAGCAGTTGCATGATGCTTATGAATCTGGTTTAGAACTCATGGGAGTGCTAGGATAATGATCATGGTTCTGGTTCTCACTTGCTCATTTGCTTTGGACTCCTTGTAAGACAATTTTTCATTTTCTTTGCATAATCTGTTCTTCTCCATTATTGTTGTTGTGTGCTGTTATTTCTTGTTTATTTATGCTTGTGTAGTATTAGTGTAAGTTGAGATTTCAAATTCATGGGTTAATTCTTGTATTTGCTTTGAAAAGTTTTAAAATAAGTAGGAATAGGAGTGTTTGGAACATAGTATTGCACTGAGTTGTTGTTGTTACTAGGGCTTAGAGGTTGCTTCTTTATTGCTCTTGGACTGATAAGAGTTCATTTTGACCATTACCTTGGTCACAATCTCAGAAAAAGTCAAATCTCATGTTTAGCTTCCATTTTATGCTAACTGTTAAAGTTTTGAGTTCAAATTTTCATCAAACCCTTGCATAAGTTAGTAATTTAGCTCAATTCAGTGTAATTTTAACTTATAATAACATTTTAAGTCATTAGGAATTACTACAAGTCCATAAAAGTCAACTTGTGCAAAAGATTTCAAAAGTCAAAAATTTCAAACTGCAGAAATGGGACAGATTGCTCAATCACTTGTAGGGTTTATTAATGGTTGGAAATAGATAAAATTTGTTGTTTTACAATCCTTGGTTGCTTATCTTTCAGTGTCAAAAAGAATTTTTCATTTTAGAGTTCATTTAGCCACTTGAATTTGACTCCAAAGTGGACCATTTGAGTTGTTCACTGCCCTGCATCCAGATTTTTTTAGAAAATTAGATTGGCCTTAGGTAGCTCAAATCTAGGTGTAAATCTTTGTTCTTTGATGATTTAGGTAGCCCTCTAGGTAGGCTTTATAAGTTTGCTTTTAGATCCCCATAAACTGCTTATTAGGCTGCTTATTTTGAGCCACCTTTTGGCTTATTTTTGGACTGCCACTGCTACCTTTGTGTTCTTGTTCATCAAACTGAGCTCATTGATCTTAGCTGTTGTTGTTGATCCAGTTGTTGTTATTATTGTTTGTTGTCATTTTTGTTGTTGTTTATCTGTTTGCATAAGCTCTTGTGAGTCTTGAGCTTATTTGAGCTTATTGTATGCTTGTTTGGCTGTTGCTACTTTGTTCTTGATTGATCATCTGAGCTTGTTGATTTCTGCTCTCTAATTGATCTTGTGTTTTTAATTATGGATTTGGTTGTTAGTAGTTGTTAAGTTTCTGTTTGCATTTGTTTGTTTAAGCTTGTTTGAGTATAAGCTCATTCCTTGAAAAAAGTTTGAAAGCAAAACAAAAATTTGAAAACTTGAATTGTCTAGTGAGTTTTGTCTAAATTGTGTTGATGTAATCTGAATTCCAAGGGAAGAAAAAAGGTTTTCAGTTTGTGTTTGTGGCTGTGTCAGTCAAAAGGAAACAAGTAAAAAAAAAATAAAGCTTTGTGCAAAAAGGCAGGGTCGAACCCCTGACCTCTAGCCACACACAGACACACCACACAACACTTTACCAACTGCCATAGGGACTTCTCATTGTTACATGTTCCACTTTTTATTCTTATAGTAGTAGTGCCCCTTTAAGCTTAATTTAGCTTTTGAGCTTTTTACAGCTTATTAAAACTGCTTTTTCCTACTTTTAATTTTTCTTAGATTTGTTTTAGCTTAAGTTAATTTCCAGAAAAATCTCATATTTATTTAATTAGTTTTAATATTTATTTTGATTTAACTTAGTTTAAAAAGTAATTAATTCATAATAATTAGGATTTTTATTAAATAATTAATTTTCTTTTTTCCAAAATTTTCTTTTGTCTTTTAGTGCGTTAGAAAATTATTTTTAGGCCCGTAGGATTTGCGTAGCAATAATTTCGCGTTTTTGCTTGCGCGTTGACGTTTATTTAGCATAAACGTCACGTTATTTGTTTACATTGTATTTTAGGATTTCCCGATACCTAATTTGATTCCCGTAGTGTTTTAGGATTCTCCTAGTTTGCCATTTGCCTTTTGTTCCCTTTAGGTTATTTTATTTTCATTTACGTTTATTAATTTTCAATTTCCGTTAAATTAAACGTACCATAACTCCAAATAACCTTTCACAACCTCATACAAGTCTTTAATCTCGATCCTTCACGAAACTTTCCATTCACACCTCGTTGGGGTACGACCCGGGGAGTCACTTCCCGGTCTCACAAATATCACATTGCACGAGTTTACGAGGTAAGCTTTTTCCTAAAAGGTTTACTTGTATTTCTCCACGTCTTGTTGTCACTCACGATAACATTGACCTCACTTTGTTGGTATTTTTGTGTACTTGTTGTTTTGCACACTAAAACACAACGAATCAGCTACAAGGTAATTTTCATCTAACATTAAACAAATACTTTTATCACAAACTTTGAGATACAATAACTTATCCAGCCAATTACTTTTTCAAAATATTTTTAGGGGGTCAAGTTCACATCTGAGGCAACAGTCACTTCCATCAACATAAAGATAGATTGGTTTTACATCTCTTGCAACCAATGTGCTTCCAAAGTGAAAGAAGAAGATGGCATGTACCGTTGTCTTAATCATGGAAAACTAGATAAACCATCATACAAGTACATTCCTCTTTACGTTAAATTCACTTGATATTAAAAAATGCATAAAATAAAAACAAGCCAATAATGACTCTCATAAAAAAATCGCAGATATAGTTTCAAAGGTTTCATCGCAGACCAATCTGCAACAGTCCCAATGACTTTCTTTAGCCCGGGAGCAGATGACATTACAGGATATTCATGCCAGGAGTTGCTAGCAAACCACAAAGCAGAAGATCCACAACAAATACCGCAGGAGATTTTTGCGATTGAAGGTCAAAAAACATTTTCCAGTTTCACTACAACACCTTAAGCCGCACAACAGACTTTAACCTCGATCAGGTTTTTAACAAAAAGAAAAGGCAACAAGAGTCACCCAAACTCTTGGAGGCACCCTCAGGTAATTCAAAGGTTAACACTTTATCGCATTTAAAACACCATCTACACATGCCATTGCTGATTATTTGGTTATGAATCAGTAGGATCATCGCAAACAGCTCTTGCATTCCCAAATGAAGAACGTGGCGAACAAAAAAAGGCTGAGGAAACATCAGAGGCCTCTGTTACCTTGCCAGAGAAAGAAATTGACCAAGGAAAAGAAATTCAACAACATAACTTACAGACACCAGATAAGATGCTGATTCAAAATCGAGAAACCTCAGGTACCAAAATTGAAATCGCCAACTTTAGCACATTTAAAATACCATTTACACGTGCCATTGCTGATTATTTGGTTATGAATCACTAGGATCATCGCCAACAGCTCTTGCATTCCCAAACGAAGAGAGTGGTGACCAAAAAAAGGCTGAACAAACATCAAAGGCCCCTGTTACCTTGGCAGAGAAAGACATTGACCAAGGAAAAGAACTTGAGCAACATAACTTACAGACACCAGATAAGATGCTGATTGAGAATCGAGAAACCTTAGGTACCACAATTGAAATTGCCAAACGTTGTTAACAAAATTAACCATTCCAAATGCATCTACTAATTTGGCGCTTACAAATACGCAGGAACACCACCAGAGGCTATCACAATGATAAAGCAAAAACCTTTGAAAACAACAATCAAACAGAACACACCCCAAGAGAGCAAGACCAAAACAGTGAAAAGAGCGTTGTTTGAAGACCAGCCATCACAGTCAAAGAAACAAAAAGGTGCATTTCACGTGTTTATTTAACATAGATAGTCTTTTATTGAATGAAATATCTTACAANTTTTGTGATTTTCCCTTCAAAAGTACCTAAAATGAGAAAAGAAACGACTTTCGGTGAAATCCAAACCAAAAACATACGAATTAGGACTCAAACCGACCCCTAAAAACGTAACATTTTTCGTCTCATCAACTCACTAGGATCATCGCCAACAGCTCTTGCATTCACAAATGAAGAGAGTGGTGAGCAAAAAAAGGTTGAACAAACATCAAAGGCCCCTGTTACCTTGGCAGAGAAAGAAATTGACCGGGGAAAAGAACTTCAACAACATGACTTACAAACACCAGATAAGATGCTGATTGAGAATCAAGAAACCTCAGGTACCACAATTGAAATCGCGAAACGCTGTTAATAAAATTAACCATTACAAATACATCTACTAATTTTCCACTTACAAATAGGCAGGAACACCACCAGAGGCTATCACATTGATAAAGCAAACACCTTTGAAAACAACAATCGAACAGAACACACCCCAAGAGAGCAAAACCAAAACAGTGAAAAGAGCATTGTTTGAAGACCAACCATCACAGTCAAAGAAACAAAAAGGTACATTCACGTGTTTATTTAACATAGATAGTCTTTTATTGAATGAAATATCTTACAAGCATATGAGATCTAGCTCACATACATATTACACACATTCTTATCTTACAAGCAAACAAACATGTGTAGCTGCACTTACAAAGAAAAACATACATAACAAACAAAGGATGCGAACACACTTTTTCCATCGTCGTTCTACATTTAGAAATCCAGCACACCCTTAAGCTTCTCAATAAACAGATCATGATTACGAGCATTCAACTCCAATTTAGCTGCCATGATCCTCATTTGCACAACCTTTTGCTCATCTTTTTGTTGGACCTCTCTCAAATACTCTGCTGTTTTTAGCGCATACGTATTTCCAACGGTTTCCAACTCATGTATAAATTCACCCCTTTCACGAACCACACCAGCCAATCTCCCACAAAGAGCATTCATTTGCCGAGCCATTTGGAGATCCTCAATTCCAGCTTTACGACAATAAAGAACAAGCATCTCTGACCAATTGTTAGAATTAGCCTCAGCCCTCAGTTGATCACACCTAGGACGCCTTGACATTGTTTTTTGCTTTTTCTTGTTTAAAATTAAAGGAAGCAGTGTAAATACATCTTCAGCTATGCCCACTTAAATAGCAAAACCAAAACCATAACTTTTTTGCATGCATAAAACAAAGTAACCACCTATCAAGAATAAAAACACACTGACATAAAAACAAAAAAACTCAGATATGCTACTATTTCCTAGATTGACTAAAGATTTGCTTTCTTTGGGCCTACATTTTACCTAAATACAGTACTACATTACAATATTTTACAAATACAGTTCACATAACCATAACTGCCATCTTTGAATACAATATTTTAAAAATATATCTTACATAGACACACTGGCATCTTTATTCAAACAACAAAAGCTACATTATGTTGTACAACACACCCTAGAATTCCAGCGATCCTTGAAGCTTAAGAATAAAAACATCCTTGCTACGAGCACTTAGATCCAGCCCATCCACCAGTGTGAAGACATGCATCAACTTCACATCATCTTTCTCTTGGACTGCCGTTAGATGTTCAACCATTTCTTTAGCATAGAAATTATCAGCGGTTTTAAGCTCTTCAATAAAACGGCCCCTTTCAATCATCAAAGCAACCCATCTTCCAGACAACTCGCTAATTTTTCGTGCTATTTGAACATCTTCATGTGACCCTTCACGACAATAAAAAGCTAACATGTCTCGCCATTTATTAGAATTTGCTTGATCTCTCAGCTTTGCGCATTTAGGGTGTCTCGGCATTGTCTTTTATTAATTGCTTTGCAAAACTATACACCTCATTTGTCCGCACAAAATGCTTTAAATAGTTACAGTATACACCTTTTCCTGCCCATCCACAATAACATGTCCAAAATAGACAACTATTCATGAAGCAGCTTTACACCACATCCACATAATATCAATCCCTTGCTGCTACACTTCCACAAACTCACAAGATTGTTATCAGTACTCAGACAATAATACACTGCTTATGCAGAACTTTAAATTGCATCCACATTTTCATCATAATTCTGGCACTTTCCCACTACAAAAACTCACATGATTTCCTATTTCCTATATCTGACCAGCCTTTATTATTGAAAAACACTATTTTCTTTTTATTCGTGCACTTATTATCTGCCCACACAATATCAAAATTTTATTCATAGCAACTTTTTACACACACATATACACTGCTTATCCAGAAACTTTAAATTCCATCCACATTTTCATCATGATCTGGCACTTTCCCACTACAAAAACTCACATGATTTCCTATATCTGACCAGCCTTTATTATTGAAAAACAGTCTTTTCTTTTTAATCATGCACCTATTATCTGCCCACACAATAGCAACATTTTATTCATAGNGCTAACATGTCTCGCCATTTATTAGAATTTGCTTGATCTCTCAGCTTTGCGCATTTAGGGTGTCTCGGCATTGTCTTTTATTAATTGCTTTGCAAAACTATACACCTCATTTGTCCGCACAAAATGCTTTAAATAGTTACAGTATACACCTTTTCCTGCCCATCCACAATAACATGTCCAAAATAGACAACTATTCATGAAGCAGCTTTACACCACATCCACATAATATCAATCCCTTGCTGCTACACTTCCACAAACTCACAAGATTGTTATCAGTACTCAGACAATAATACACTGCTTATGCAGAACTTTAAATTGCATCCACATTTTCATCATAATTCTGGCACTTTCCCACTACAAAAACTCACATGATTTCCTATTTCCTATATCTGACCAGCCTTTATTATTGAAAAACACTATTTTCTTTTTATTCGTGCACTTATTATCTGCCCACACAATATCAAAATTTTATTCATAGCAACTTTTTACACACACATATACACTGCTTATCCAGAAACTTTAAATTCCATCCACATTTTCATCATGATCTGGCACTTTCCCACTACAAAAACTCACATGATTTCCTATATCTGACCAGCCTTTATTATTGAAAAACAGTCTTTTCTTTTTAATCATGCACCTATTATCTGCCCACACAATAGCAACATTTTATTCATAGCAAATTTTTACACAGACACGCTACTTAGACTTGCATACTATAGGTATGCTGTAGTAGCTACAACAGATGAAAACACAAGAACATTAAAATCTAAACACCATTGCTACTGAAACACCTCCAACCAACAACAACACAACAAAGGACCATTAGCCCTTAAGATCCATCAAACCAACATGACGCTCCTTCTCAGTTCTCCCTTCACGAGCCAGATCCAAAACACCCATCAAAGCAGCTAACATATCTTGCCCCCTCTGCTGTGTCTCACCCATGCACTCAACTGCATCAGGTGCCACATTATGAAATGGCCCAAAAGATTCACCCTCTTGGATTATTTGTGCTCTTCTCTTAATGTTGGCTTCAAGATTAGCACATTTCTGTCCAATGTACCTAATAAGATCCTCATTCTCTCTCCATTCTTGCACAAACAGATACTTGAAACAATGTTGGAGCTGATTAGAGCCACATACCTCTTTTAAATGATCAATGTTTGGTCTTGCACCCATGCTTTTTAGATATCAAATGTGTGAGACATATCACAATAAACCCACCTTTATATAGGCCAACACAACAGGATAAGACAACGAAAACATCAATACAATAAAATAAAAAATAAAAAAATAATAAAAAAAAAGTGGCCAGTCTTATTAATACATACAATATCTTACGACCATGCATTGAAAGATTAAGCCCATAATCTTAACGACCAACACAAGACCACAATATTACACAGAAATCAAAACCTACATGAACTTCTACTTAGCGACACAACAGCAGCTAACACCACAGAAACAAGGTCTAATTATATTGCTCCATTGTCATCACATAACGTCGTTTCTCCGTGCGTGCTTCATTTATAAGATGAAGTACCACAACTAACACCGCTAGCAGCTGAAAATCTTTGTTTTGTGCCTCCTGTAGACATTGGAGCACACTAGCAACAACAGGATTCGATGTATTAAAACTTCTGACCTCTTGAAGCAATGCCCTTTTAGTTGCAATTCTAGCACGCACATCATCACATTTATCAACCAACACCAAAATAAGACCTTCATTCTCCGCCTCTTCCTGCAAAAACAACACCCTCAAAGCGCGATGCAACTCATCAGACTCAGCCGCTTCCTTATATTCATCAAGTTTAGGAGTCAACTCCATCTTTATTGGCAATTTTTTTACAAAGTAGTTCTTGGCATACTTGCGCACACGTTGGCACTCCTTATATAGACAACAAGAGATAAAACAGTCCCTACCTAATAGTCACATGCTATACCATACCTACCAACAAAGCTGATTTTCCAAAACCAATAAATAACAAACATGTTAATTTTCATTTACATTCATTTTATTTTGTCTTCATTTGCTGACTTTATTATTTCCATTCCATTGCAGCGGTAGCCCAGCCTTCAACTTGAAGAAAAACCAAGGACCAGAGGGACTGAAAAGAAGAAGCAAAATTAATTACTCAACTGCCGATGTAAATATTTCAATGCTATCATGCCGTTGTTAGAAGCTGATATGTTTTGCAACATATTTGTCCTCATCATGCAGAAATATGTAGCAAAACATAGACAATCTTTTGTGTAACGCTTCAACTATGAACTACTTAGATATGAAACTTACCCTTGCATGCGTGAATGAAAATATCATGCATTAGTCTACCAAATTACTAATCTTTTGTATAGCAGTTACATTGCAAACACTTCTCAGATATGTAATCTGCTCCCATGAATGGATCAATGTAAATGCCAGATATCTCTTTTCTTCCATGCATGCACTAGGTTTAACTGGATAACATATAAGCCTTCTTATAATTTTGTACCACCTTTATACCATTACTTCCAATTTTCCTTCTTTGGCAAAACTTACCGCGGCAATGCGCGGGTGATCCATCTCGTTGGTATAAACGATGATAAATACATACTTCAATGACCTGTAAAATTACTTTGATGAATAGACGACTTCAATGAAAAAAGTATTCATACATGTGTAGTCTCATAAATTGTAGAGGGTCCGTAAGTAATTAGATAGAAAAACCAAATGAATCTAGCTCTGATGGCCGCCCAATTTGGGGGGAAGTTTTACCCTCCTAGGTAAGGTCTCAAGTTTGAGTTTTATCTAGGGCGATAGGGGTTTCCTCTCGTGTGTGTAAAGGGAAGGGTGTCATTGCCTTCTGGGCTGGACCCAACCTGGTTGTGTGGGCTCGCTACGCCTTCTGGGCTAGGGGCCATGTAGCCACAAATTGCCGTTCAAAAAAAAGTAATTGGATAGAAACTTGATGAAGCGTAACACAAAACTGAAAAGTATATCTTTTGCTTTTAAGTTTTTAGGAAAAGCACTTTTTTTTTAATTGCATATATTCCCACTAAAACTCAAAAACTTGCATATTATTCAAAATACAAGTTTTCAATACATGATGTAAAATGCAAGTTAAGCATGTTTTTTGTATATATGCAAATATGCAAGTTTTAGTGAATATATATGCAATTTCTCTTTTTTTATTTTAGCCAAACACTTCATGTTTTTCTACTTATAAAGGCAGAATAATATTTGTTTTCGTAAGAAGGTTGGTACATGTTTTGTTATAGGCTAATGATCTGCACACTCTTCTTTTTTATTTACACACTCCATCATGTGCTATAAACAGTTGTATATTTGTTTGATGCTGCTTTACCAATTTGTACATTGGAGTTTGTCGATAAAAAAATAGAGTGTGCCGATCGACTCCCTTTGTTATAAAGCATCTTTTGTTTTAAAATTATATTCAACCTCTTACTTTTAAAAGTTAACCTAAAGGTTAAAAGTTTGAAATACTTCTCCCTTGATGGAATTTAAATACTTGTAACTGTTTCTCATGTTGTTACAGAAATTTTGGCTCATTTTTTGTATAATTTGTTGTCATTTTCGTTCGATTAATTTTTTTTTGAACGACGTTGGATTAATTGTATATGTTGTTTTTACCTTAACTAACTTAACAATAAGCAACAAATGAGAAAAGTTTATCATCTTAACTAGTATTTGATTAGAGGGTGAAAATCATGAAATAGTAATTTTGTTCTTATTTAGTCACTGTAAACTTTTTCTTTTTTTCCTTTTTTTATTAAAAAATAATAATCAAGTTTGAAAAATGTTTCATTTTAGTCATTCAAAGTTTCAATAATGTTCTATTATTATGTTACTTTTATGTTTGAGTGACTAAAGCCAAACACTTTACAAACTTGGTTCGTATTTTATGGCATATGTCTCTTTTCACCTGTACATAAGTTGGTTGTACATTAAATTGCTTGGGTTAGTGAAATTTAAAGGGTGGGTATTTATTGTGACGGTACAATCAAACAATGCACATATAAATATCTTAAAGATAGTTTTTTTGAACAGTTGCACAATAATGTAACTTAACTAAAACAATCATCAAACTTTGTTACTATTACTTAGACAACATTTTCCATTGATTAAAGAGTAACAACATTTTCCAGAAAGGGACTCCCAGTAACCAAAAGGCCAGGGTTTGCCCCCCCCCCACCCCCAATTGATGTTTTTAGTATCAATAAGTCCCTTGACCGGTCATTCTCAGTCGACTTCTGTTATTTTCCCCATGTGCTTTCCATATGAGAGCAAAATGATCATTTCATGTTTTGGTTAATTATTTTGGTGGTACAACTGGTACAAACTAGTTTTAAAGAATACATCAGAGGTCAAAATACTAACACAAAGAACAGCCAAACCAAAGAATGTTTGATCCCAACACACAATATCACACTCGAATCAAAGGTCAAAATACTGAAATTTTTATAGTTCCATATCACAAACACCCAACCATAAACACTTGCAATGCCTATGTTATATATATAAGTAACTATACTTCATTGATTCAAAAGTCAGTACACTAAGCAACTTTAACAACGTGAACATATACCTATACTAAACAAATAGGTTGATCGTGTTTCAACTTACATTTAAAGAAACAACAGAACCAGATGCAACATCTTAAACCTCTTCTATGCAACTTGTTCATTCATCTTTTCTTTTATTCATCCATTTCATCATCATCGTCAACATCCTCAATCTTCATCCTCTTCACAACTTGTGCAGCATCATTGCGAACACCATTTACAAATGGTGGAACTTCAATTAGAATGCCAGACTTTTGACTGTTTCAGCGTTCATACAAGTCAACCATTCCTTTCCATCATGTAAGTCAATTCTACCCCGTTCATATCTGCATCTATATACACCGTCGCGTTTTCATCAAACTCTTCCCCAATCAGCATTTTCAACAATCGGTCACAACCTTCCTTTCTAACCACTTCCTCATTGGTCTCGCTCCATACATGTAACAATTCGGAAATTTCAGGTCATTTTTCAATCTCGTACTTTTACTATTCACCTTAATTTCGTGAAAATTTACCTTTACGAGTAATCGGTTTGGTTATTCTTTGTACGTTGTTAAACGTACATTAACGTGAACTCAACCTTAGACTATGTTCAGTGTACATATTTTTATGCATTTTAACCTATTTTTATGTTGACAAGTGAGTTTTACAGTTGTCGGGTTATTTTTATAGTTTACGTCGATTTTATTAAGAACCGGTGTCACCAAACGCGTCTATGTGCCACGTTTTTAGCCCTAACGTCGTTTAAACCCCCCATTATACCCATATGACATTATAAAGAGCATAATTATCTATTTTTAATAACTTATGACGTTTCTATAAGTTTTCAATTTTTACGTTTTTCCGGTTTTACGTTTTACGCGTTTTTAAGATATTATGTTTTAAATTTTATCATCTAACAACTAATTTATACATATTAATACACTAAACTAAGTAAAATAAACTAGATAATATATACCTAGTCATTACTTAGCCTAGTCATGTTTACTACATAATATCTACATGATGACTACACACTTCAAGATCATTTTTGCTACTTCTTTTATTTATCATATAATTAGTCACTAAAAAAATCATCTCTTTTTATCTCCATATGAACAGCCAAACACTAAACAAAATTCACCATATGATCTTGTTATTGCTCTTATAATCCATCATAAGTTAAACCTTTAGTTCCTTGTATGATTCTTAGTTCATTTCAACCAAAATTAACCATAAAATCACCACAAAATCTCATCATCTTTCAAGGGTTTTTCTTGAAAAGTTTAACAAGGGTTTTTATGTTAGATTAGGGTAGCTCAAGTGATTATAAGCAAGGTTTATTGATTAAGTGTTGATTTTTGTTATTGTTCTTGTTATATCCATCCTAATCCTTGTAAGATTCATGTTATTTTCATCTTATTATTCAATATGGTTGTAATAAGTTAAGTATTTTATGTATTTCTATGATGTATGTAGTATTTTTGTCTGTGCTTGAGGTTGTACACATGATCTAAACTATGAAAACAAGCTAAAAAAAGCCCCAAGTACATGTTATAACGGTTTAAATTCCATACAGGCACATAGAACGAATTGGCTACAAAACTCAGTGTACTTTGAGCTTTAAGTAATCATATAGGATTGTAGAGCTATGTCTTGTGGTCGTTTTTCTCTGAGCCCCATCTCATAACTCATCCCGATGAGTAAATTAGAGCCGAAATGGTAAAACATGTCGAAAATTGCAAATCAGACTTCATTTGGAAAAATCTTATAGTTCTGGTCATTTCTGAAACTCGGCCCAGTTTTATGAAATGTAGCTAGGACATAAACTTAACTATTCTTCCAAATCAATAACCCTTGCATATAATCACTTGATCTACCCTAATCTAACGTAAAAACCATTGTTTAACTTTTCAAGAAAAACCCTTGAAAGATGATGAGATTTTGTGGTGATTTTATGGTAAATTTTGGTTGAAATGAACTAAGAATCATACAAGTAACTAAAGGTTTAAATTATGATGAACTAGTAAATCGCATTTCTCAGATCATTATTTAATCTATTGATCTTACTTATTATTTTAAGTAGTTTGTAACCTTACTAGTCTGCACTTGTAAGATGTATCTCAGTTACTTGTGTGCCACTTCAAAAATCAATTGAAAAACTTTATTATACTGTATGTTAGAATGTAGATTAACATTCAAAAATCACTAAATGAAATGGTACAAACTTTATTATACTGTATGTTAGTATGTAAATATGCATTGGTTCGCAATCTGATAATATTATTATTATGGATGAAAAATGAAGTTGTAATATTAATATTATGAAGTTGTAATAATATTATTACAATGACAAGTCTGCACTGTTACTTAATCGGGTCACCCCAATAACCCGAATCACCCGACCCGATATAACCCGACCCGAATCCCACCCGAACCCGATAACCCGATTCTTAATTGGGTCGGGTTGCGGGTCACTTTTGAAAAATTCAAAACCCGAATCAACCCGACCCGACAAACCCGATAACCCTGACAACCCGACCTGATAACACCCCTAACCGTCAGGTTATCCCGTGCATATCAAAAACAATCCTTGAACATTTTTACATCACTTTAGATTAATTTTAGTCTACTTTAAATAAGTACATGTTCATTTTCATACATACTCGTTATTTTCCTATAATTTGCGTTTTACGCATTTTAAACCTGCACGTAACTGAACCAATACTCGCACCACCTTTCTACTAACTTATAATTATTTAACTATTTACTTTTAGTTACATGTATTAATTTACCTTGCCTAGTCATGCACCTTGTCATCAAAACTACAAAAGTTCTAAAGATAACATCTTACTAAGTCATTATCAAATTTGCTACTCTTTCTTTCATTTTACAGTTAGACACAAATCAACTCATTCATCCTCCTGTTTCTCTCATCTTTGTTGAACCGAAACAATAACAAAACACATCCATAATTTTGATTTTACTAGTTTTTATGATCATTTGTTAAAGGCTTATGTTCCTTGATTAAATCCCTAGTTCATTTCACCATAAATCCACACAAATCTAACCTTCATTCCATGGGTTTTCTTGAAGTTTTGTAAGGTTTTGTATATGTTATTTTATGGTACATCAAGGATTTCTAAGGTTGGGTTTTGATATGGAAGCTTGGTTTTGACTTGTGATTTTTGGATCATGTTTCTTGTTCTTGTCGTCTTCACCACTAACTCTCGTCATCTTCACCACTAAATCTTGTAAGAAAATCATAACAACTTCATTTCTATACTTTTATATATGATATTATATGTTATATGTAATTATATCGTAGATATACCACGTATATAGCTCGAAAACCTTAGAAAACGTGTTTTGAATCTTTGTTTCTGTGACAGTTTTGAATCTGACCAAAATACGAATTTTGTATGAACAGTTAGTGAACTATGAGGCTTAGTGAAAAATATAGGGTTGTAGGCCTACGTCTTGTGGTCGTTTTAGCGGGTGGCTCGTTGCATAACACCTCATGATGATTAAACTAGAAAATACACGGTGAAAGTGGTGAAAATCTGCTTAACAGATTTCAAATTGTGAAACCTCATAAATTTTTTATATAACTAACTATTGGTGTAAAAAGAGAAAATGTAGTAGACACTTTAACTTGAACGTAGCCGCAAACCTCACTTCAAACAGAGTTGTAGATCAAAAGATCTGGCTATTTCCGTTGGACTGTTTTGGATGGTTAATTAACAGCTTTGACATTAAAGGGTAATTTAGTAATTTCACATATGTTAGGCAAAATCAGAAGTGGTAGGACCCACATGTCTTATTAGTAGACTCAAATACCTTTCTATGGACATAAAAACTGAGTCGTGATCATTTACGATTTATGAGTAACGAATTTATCAAGTCGGGTAATCATATATAAAACTTATTGTCACTTAGGAAGAACAACTTAATAACTTTACGAGTTTATCGACTATAGTTTTTGTCACTATAAAACTTTACAAACACTATGTACATGTGGTATAATCTATGTATATACTTTATAGCACTCGTTTGTATTTATACGCATATCCTTTACAACCTATGACGCAACATATTATTTAGGTTGCTCGTAGGATTTTATCGGCATTCTCGGAGTCTTGTTGCATTATCTCGTTCTATTTGTCTCGTCACTTCATTAGCATGTTTGATATCATATTTGCTTAAGGTGTCGTAGCCCCAATTTTACTCGTTTAATTGTTTTATAAAACCTTGGGGGAGATACCTCGTTTTACTTATATATTTTACTCATTTACCTGAAACATTTTACTTGGTTGATGAAACACTCTACTCGTTATTGAAACATATTACTCGCTTTACTTAAATACATGATTTGCTTTTAAATACGGACACAAGTGCACAAAACATTTCTAGATTGCCTAAGTTAGGAATTGTTAAATTACTACCGACTGTACTTGTGAAATCAATTACTACCGACCGAATAGGTGAAATCAATTATTATCGACTATACAGGTGAAATCAATCAAATGACCGAATATACTGGTCAAAGCAATTACAACCAAATATATTGATGAATCAAACATTGAGTGTTGTAGTAGTCCGAACTTAACATTTACATATATTAATATGAACTTATATGTGGACCTAAGATGTTACAAGTTTTGTATGGGCGGGATTTGTAACAGGATTAGGTTTACATATACTTGTCACACGAAGTATTACATATAGGTTTTTATCTTATTTACAATAAACCTATGAACTCACCAACCTCTGTGTTGACACTTTTAGCATGTTTATCTCTGGTCAGTAAGGCGATAGTTAGATATTGGAGCATAAGAGTCTTTTGGCATATTTTGAAGACTCAACCATTTGATAAGAGTTTTAAAATATTTATGTATATGATACTCTTGGACCTCTCATGTTGTAACTCTGATTTTATTTATCGAATGTTAACTTTTTAAAACGTCTCATATAGAGGTCGTTTTCTATTACAATCTCTTGTTATTATGAAGGAGCACCCCAGTGACACTATCTTCCCCTACGATATTTTTGGGATATTACAGATTGGTATCAGAGCTTTGGTTATAGAGAATTAGATTGCATTTCGTGCCTAGTCTATAACTGCTTTTTACTTTAATACCCTTTCACCTTTATCGCCTTACATTCCTCGTACGCTTATTCTTTATGAACACTTATTACTTATTTTTTTGGGCATCACTATTTATATTATATAAAGACTGTATATATCTAAACTACATATAAAATGAAAATGGTCAAATGTGAAATGTTGAAAGTTAAAAATGGTCAAGGGAGAGATAAATATGTGAAAGCCTATTATGCATTAAAGTTCAACAATGCAGGGAAGTATTGAGCCATGCGTAATTCAGGAACATATATTATGCATTTAAGCTCAAAACTTATTACAACACACTACATTACGTTTCATTTGCATCATTTCAAACACAAAATGTTTACTTTACTCATTCTATGTATAGCAAAGGTATACACTCGACCATATTTACGATTCAACGAAGCAAAAATGATCCAGATCCTACGTAGGATCTTAACAAGCTTAAGATATTATATGATCCCGATATTAACCAAAGATTTTTAATATCTACTCCGATCCGATCTTACTTTTCTCGATCCGCAAACTAAAAAACTACAAATTTATTGTTTATGTTTTAATATAATTAAAAAACAACATGCGATTCTTATTAAACATTTTATATTCATAATTTAGGACAACATTTGCGTGGAAGTTTCATACAATTTCATGTTTATGATATATAATAATTTGTAGATTTGAATAATATTACAAAGATCATTAAAAAATGACATTATAGTAGGATCTTAGGATCCCGATCCGATCTTATGATCATGATCTTGCAAAGACGAAAATAATCGTAGGGAGGATCCCAATCTTAAAAACCTTGCACTGGACATTTAGCTTAGGAAAGTATACAGTGAGCATTAATTTTACATGCAAATGGACATTAACTACATTGCCTATATAAACTACTAGGACATCATTTCAAGTCGCATACAAGAAATGGAATTGAAAAATGAAACAAATGTTAATGATGATCTTGAGGTTAGAAATACTTTTCCTTGTTAGCACTCAATGCTTGTTAAAACAGTTTCTTTCTTGTTATCTAAAATCTCATTTTATTGTTTGTTTTTCATACAGCTTCATCCCCCGTAACCTTGCTCCACATCCTAATCCGTTTTCCAACCCTAACTCGATAAAGTGGAATTGGAATGACATTATTGTCATCTCAAGTGATGAAGATGATGATGAAGAAGAAGTTGTTCCAACGCCTATTGTTGAGAGTCGAGTAATCATAGTTGGTCGGATCCTTATGTTTAAACTTACACATTGCTTTCGACTATATTTACCTTATCAAATAAGTTATGGTATTCTTATATGATTTTGTAAATTGATTTTATGATTTTTAAGGTTGAACGAGTAACAAAATGCTTGTGTTTAGTTTTTTTGTCATAAACAACTGAAAAGGGAAATAATGTCACAATGTGATTGTTCGACTTTGGTCAAGTTCATGCTGGTCAAGTATTATGTTATTTGGTGGATCTCTTTGTGTCTTCTAGAAAAGGCACCACATTATTGCAAAAATGTAACTATAAATCAGGTTTAGAATTTGTCCATAACTTGTGATTTTCCATATGTTTAACGTTAAGTATAGTTATGACGAAGCTATATTTTTAATATGTTTGTTGAAAAATATCCAACGGTAAGAAAATCCTCTGGTGGCCACGGAGGTTCACCTGCGATGACTCCGGGCTATTTGTAGTCGCAGTGGGATTAGGCGGCTCGCAATGTTGAGTCGGAAACCAATGTTAACCAAAAAAAATACACAAGTTCATCTGCAAGTCGTGTTGGTCAGGTATTGGAATGATTTTACAGTGTGCAAATATTGTGCAAATATAGAAATTATTGTATAAAATTCAAAAAGATAGTAACCTTAAGAAACTTTAATATGTGACTAAATAGGTTAGTCAACCAATCACTTTTAAGGAACTGTTTCATGGAATGAATGTTGTGTCAATGAGTTAATATAAGAAAGTTAAACAAATATCTTAACAAATCTTCCATCATTTTTAAGTTATGCAAAGATTTTCGTAACAAGTTTTCTAAAGTGTATCGTTTTAAATTGTGCAAAAATATAGGAACCTTAAGAAACGTTAATATATCACTAAATAAGTTAGTCAGTAAATCACTTCTAAGGACCGGTTTATGGTATGAACGTTGGGTCAATGAGTTAATATACGAAAGGTAAACAAATATCTTAACAAATCTTCAATCACTTTAATATTGTGCAAAGACTTTCGTAACAAGTTTTCTAAACTGATTTTCTAACAAGATATTTTTTAAATTGTTTTAAACAAGTATCTATACTCATTTTGTAAACTTACAGCGTGTATTTTTAAAACAGGTATTTTCTAAAAAAAAAAAGTTCTTAACAAATCGTGTATTTATGAACTAATTTTCATTTTCATTTTTTTTATCAAACTTTACACATTTGTAGCCACTATCCTTATTTGTGACATCTCCTTATTAGTATACTAGACAAGTTTCGTGTATTTTGTGTAACGTTTTGTATAACCAAAATATCGCTATAAAATCCCTTTGCTATGCATATTCGCTCATTTATTTCTCAGACACTGTTCTTCGACATAGTAATGTCATTTATTTCTCATACACTGTTCTTCGACACAGTGGTCTTATTTATTTCTCCGACACTATTCTGCGACACCGATGTCTTAATTCCTTCTCTAGACATTGTGAGTTACACAATGGTCTCATTTACTTTCTCCAGACATTGTGAGTGACAACAGCCTCTAAAACGTTTTCATAACTTTACACAATATCGTTTTATATGATATCGAAATCCGTCACAGTCCGTCGATCACATCAACTATCTTCTTGTCCGTCTCCGTAGACTAGGGATGGCCAAAAAAACCCGAAACCCGACATAATTGGGGCGGGGCGGGGCATGCTAATTGGGTTACAGGGCGGGTTTGGGGATTAAACGGGGATTTTAATCGGGTTTGGGCCGGGGAGCGGGGAATCCTTGCCCCGCCCCACCCGATTAATATATACATATATACAAATATATCTATACATATATAGTATTTTGTTAGTATTTACGTAATACAAATATTACTCTAATATTGTTAGAGTTTTTAAGATTTATAAGAATGCGTAATTGTGATTATAGAAACTCTTTTAGTGTCATATTTTAAGTTTTAATTTTTTCGTGGTATAATTTATCATTATTTACGTATAATATTATCATTGAAAGAATAAAGCTTGTTTCTAATAGATTACTAATAGGTTCGTTATTGCTAACGATATAAACATAACAATAAATGTGAATGGTGCGGCTTTGGTCGAGAATCACACCCAAAGATGACGCCCCGATAAGATCCCCGATTAATATGGGGCGGGTTTGGGGGACCATCACGCCCCAACGGGGCGCCCCGATTAGTTCCCCGATGGGGATCGGGGCGGGTTTGGGGAGAAATTTGGTAATTGGGTTTGAGGATGGGGATGGCCGCCCCGCCCTAAACCCACCCCATTGCCATCCCTACCGTAGACGAGTTTGAACACTCGTCCCATACTTTAGGAACAGATATGTCATCTCATAATCCGCTGACTAGTAACGTATCGGTTGAGTATGAGTATTGTTTTGGAAATTCTTAAGTAGGGTGATTTATAATATCCTTATTTGAATGGATTTGGAAGCCTTTTCATTTAAAGAAAGAAATTGTAAATTGCCAAACCATAAGTTTATAAATCTTTATTTACAAATTCGGACAGTTCTTTATGTAAATAACGAATTATAAATGAGTGAGCTTATTTGTATTCGATATGATATGAGTATGAACTCAAGCCTGAGGATCACAAGTATTCTTTAACAAGGTCTAGAATCATACGATAGGGTCTTACAACCCGAAAAAAGTCTTAAAACCTTATTCGAACTTCCTGATTTCATTATTAAGCTTACACTTTTGCCGTTTCAAATCCTTATAATCCTGAGCCGTTTGTTGATTCAACGTACTTGGTACCATATCAAACTAACAAACCGGGTACAATTCTAAACTGTTATCTTTGAAACAATCGTCTATTCCTTTACCTTAACCTTAGAGGAGTTCCTAATTTCACCTAGGAGGGTGGAGATCAGAATTCACCGCAAATACCTTTACCTTTTCCCAGACATCTCACCATCAGATAACACACACTAAATCCCGGGACGGAATTCCTTTAAGGGGGATAGATGCAATTTGTTGTTAACTAATAGAATTTTCTCTATTTCCTTTTTTCCCTTTAACCTCTTATCAATAGTTAGTGTCCTTTAGTTCTTTTTCCACTTAGATAGAATCTCAACATCAGATAACACACACTAAATCCTGGGACGGAATTCCTTTAAGGGGGATAAACTGTAACAAATAGCATTTTTCATATAGGATTGTGAACGTATGTTTAGTATTGAACCCGCTGAAAAGAATAAGCAAGGTGTCGATCAGAATATCTATTTCTGGCATTTAAGAAATCCACTTGTGAAATTAAAATTCTACGTCTAGCAAGGTGTAGTGGTTGGCGTACAAGGCGCCAGATTTAAGCCACACCAAGAAAAAGGAAACATATTTAACAAAGCTATTGGGGAAAAAACCAACATGTGCGATCTTATTGAAATAAGTTTTTATTTTTGTTGTAATATATGTTTTCTATATAAAAATTTCTATAAAATTCAATCTTGTTAATTAGTGTTTATGTATGTTCAAAAAAACTAATAAAAAAAAGAAAACAAAAATAAAAAGAATAGTGTTTATGTCATAAAACCAGATTTTGGTAACCCGCCAAAACAAATATTAAATACACAAAAATAAAATTCATTTTTGTTAATTAGTGTTTATGTCGCGACACCCGAAAACATTAGCGGTGGTGTGGGTTTGGCGCCATCCCACTGCGTTTTCCCGGATGGGTCGAATGATACGGTAGCGTACCGTGACTCCATGAGCTTTTATTATGATTTTCTTGTTTTCTCAAAACAGGTTGATTTGAAGGATGAGGTCATTCATTTCACTGCTAGCTATTACAAAAGGAACTTCACGTTGGCAAGACTTTTTATTCAGACCACCAAAAAAGATATGGGCCTATTGGAAATCCCAAATTGTTCAAATTGCTTGATGAGCAAAATAGTGATATCACCGAGGGTACATTCAGCGGCATATTTGGCTACAGCACAGGTGGACAAGATGGCAAAATCAGATCAACTGGATTTTACAGGGAGAGGGAAGAGAAGAACGAAGAGATTGTGGAGTAATGTTTATTAGTCCAAATCATATCAACTAGAAAGCCCACATACTAGTGTGTCTGTCTTTTGTAGTAACTAGTAATGTTTATTCTAACTTTTATTTTTGATTTAATTACCTAATTTGATCAATCGATTTAGTTTATGAAAAATATTGTAATATGATATTGGTAATTTGGTATGAGTTTCATTTAGCACTTGCACATATGCATTTCAAAATGGTAGTATGGTGTTGGCAATATACAATTTAACATGTCCTAAATGACTTTATTTTCCCAAACTAAAAATAGAAAATCTTATGTATATATTTTATAATTTGTTTTGTTACTTTTAGCTAATTATTTTAGATTGAAATTTTTCTTTCATTATTCAAGTAAAATGTTACTCCCTCCGTCTCAAATTAATTGTCCAGATTTCCCTTTTAGGATGTATCAAAAAAATTGTCCACTTTCCTTTTATTAGTTAAAACTAGATAATTTGGAGGTGGAATATTCCATTTAAGTGGTTGAAAAATAAAGTAGCCCCACTTTTATTAAACCTTTTAATTTTTGTCCCCTGACAATTATTTTGAGACGGAGGGAGTATTCAATAACATTTTTCTTGTCGTATTATAATTGTAATGTAGAAAGAGTTTATTAATATTCCAAAGATGATACTTGATTTTCGAATGTGAGCAATAATCATAATCCAAGATTGGTATCAGAGCTCTGATTATAAAGAAATAGGTTGCATTTAGACCTAGATGTGACAAATGGTACATTTTCATAAACTAATTTTATAATAAATTTCTATTTATTATATTTATTTTGAACAGTATATGCATTTTAGCACATTTCTACATATTTCTGCATGTTTTCGGGAACCGTTTTGTACACTGTAGCTTACAGTGACTACTGAAAAAGTTTATTTTCGTCAGTAAACACAAATTAATCCATTTCGGATAGTTACTGACAAGTTTCGTAATTTACTGAGAGTTTCTCGGTATTTGCTGAAAAACAACGCCGCACGCGAACCGACACCATAGTAATTGTGAAAAAGGTCAAGTAAATATATTTTTGAGTCAGTAAACTCATTTTATTACTTTTCTGACAAAACCGTGGCTAAAAACTTTATTTTACGTATTCGTGTCTAAAAACGTCAAACCGGGACATAACGGCTACGTTTAAGCCTAAACCGACACACGATACACCAAACCGGGACAAAGTTATACATTCCCCCCCCCCCTTGGATCCCCTAGCCAGCCACCTCATGGCTTAGTCACCATCCACCCAAGTTTAATCACATGCAACATGACACTCTATTATCCAAAGAACATACTAATATCCAAATCTAATATCCAAACCATACTAATAACTAGATAATAGCATGCATCAACTTTCTATATTTCTTTCTTGCTCTTCTTCTTGAACGGCCACAAAAACACACACAAACACATTTTCCTTTCAAAATTTGGAGATTAAGAGTTCTTGGGTAAATTGTGCAAGTATTTTGGGTTATATATATATACATTTGGGTTAATTTGGAAGAGTTTTGGGTCTTGTTTCTTGCTCTCCTAGCCACGTTCCAACTCACACCCATTGTAAGGATCATCAAACTTTTCTAATCTTGTTTATTACATGTTTTTATGATGATCTAAGGTGTTACCAAGTGTTAGATATGTATATTTTGTTAAGTTGATAAATATATACATATTGCTTGCATGCATAAGATTTTTGAGCATATTAAATGCTAGGACATTTATGAGTATGTTTCTTGCTAGTGTGGTAAAAATGACTAATTGTGGTACTAATTTGGAAGCACAAACAATAATTGTGTAAATTTTACAAAGTTAAGCAATATATATACATAAATATGTATATATATAAATCAGCTAAACAAAAGTATAAAAATATTGGGGTTTTGAAAAACATAAAATTTTG
>LBNU01037022.1:235590-253940 GCA_014162995.1 Artemisia annua | reverse complement strand
TTTCATTTGCGGATAACCCGCTTATGGAAGTTATCAGTGCTGCTACTCAGTCCACACACACAGCTCCAGCATCAGTTTCACCATTTTTACCTCGTTCTGCTTCAGCTCATCATTCATCACCTGCTCAGCTCTACACTATGACACAGCACACTCAGGTTGATCCACCTATCAGGCGCCGACACTCTTATAGGAGGGTGCGCGGGCGTCGCATGCAGTGCTCATCAGTGTTAGTATCATCATCCAGGAGGTCCCGTTATGGTTATACGGATACCTCTACTCCAGTAAAGCAACCGCGCATATATAACAAGATATGTCGCATAGTAGTTCAGGGGCTCATAGGGTGATATTATGTAGCATATTAAACCCGAGAATGAATCCGCGCATGAGGGTAAAGGAAACATATGAGTACTCGCAACCTATAGTTGCTCCCGGTATATTCGGTGGAAGCCAACCAGGAATTTGTTTCAGTATAGTCTAGAAATCTGATTTAATACCATTAAGATATGGTTTCAGTTTAGTATAGCTCAATTATTATCTCATGATAGAATGATTAGAACTTAGTCTTAGCTCAGACAGAAATACTATTCAAATATAGTTTCAGTTTAACATAGCTCAGTTATTAGCTCATGATAGTATGATTAGAATTCATTCTCACTTCAGATAAAAATACCATTCAGAAGTATAGCTCACTTATCAATTTACTATAGTTATAATCAGAAGTCAGTTTCAATTCGTTATAGCTCTGTTTTACTCACTAAGCTTTGTGCTTACGTTGCTATGTTTACCCTTTTATGTAGGTAATTCGTGAAGCCGAGCAATGTTATGATATGGGGCATGTAGCGGGTCAAAGCGTGAAGGTCGTGGGTTGCTTCTCATCACCATCTCATGTTTATCAATTTGGAATTCCTTGTGTACATTTCAAGTTTATAGATAAAAAGGGAGTGTTTGGGTTAACACCTGTACTCTACGAAAGTATCGCTTCCGCGCGTTGTAAAAACGAAATATGTATTTAGACATAATGTTTATGATAAATGAAGTAGGTTATCAAGATTTGTGGGCTTATCGAACTATATAAGTTTAGTTTACAGAAAATGAAAAAGTGCAAGTCAAAAACTGTATATAGGTAGAGGCTATACAGCGCAAAGGATTCCCTCCTTTAGGGCACGTTTGGTAGGGTGAAATTCAGAGAAATGAAATGAAGTGCAGAAATCAAATCATAGAAATGAATTCTCACAGAAATTCAATATAAATTTTAGTGTTTGGTAACACCAGAGAATTGACTCAAGAAATCAGTATTATTATTATTATTATTATTATTATTATTATTATTATTATTATTATTATTATTATTATTATTATTATTATTATTATTATTTATTATTATTATTATTATTATTATTATTATTATTATTATTATTATTATTATTATTATTATTATTATTATTATTATTATTATTATTATTATTATTATTATTATTATTATTATTATTATTATTATTATTATTTTATTACTTCATCATCATCATCATCATTATTATTATTATTATTATTATTATTATTATTATTATTATTATTATTATTATTATTATTATTATTATCTATACTACTTATAATGGAGGAATGACCCTCTCTCCAAAAAATTAAGATGTACAAAAAAGGATGCAAGGTTTACAACATTTTAAAGCAAGAAATTTTTATAATTACAACAAGCAAAGCATTGTGTATAACAAAAACAAGCATGAATCGAAATTCAGACCAAAATCCTTAGAATTATACATTAATAGCATTGAAAACACCCCTACACCCAATATTACAATCACTTAAACATAATGTACAACCCTCCATATAATTCCTAGCCATAAATGCAAAATTTTCTCTCCATAAAACCTGAAAATCATAGTACTTGATCCTTCTTTCTCTGCTAGGAACTCTACGCCTTCATCTTGCAATCCCAGACACGCCAAACCAATCAGATCACTGCACAATCAGAATATTACATCAAACATGAATTTATCTAATTTTGATCCAAACATGTGAGCAACATGACATGTAACCACGGTTCTGATATTAATGTGTATGTAATTAATGGGTTGGAGTTAAACTTCTTCTGAAAAACATTGCATGTTTTTTGAATTGAAATAAAGTAAAATTGTGGCGGAGCTCAGGGGGCACAATGTATATTTTTTAAAATATATTTTCTAACATATTAAAATACATTTTTAATATATTAAAATACACTACATTAAATAT
Organism: Artemisia annua; assembly: GCA_014162995.1. Taxonomy (NCBI): domain Eukaryota; kingdom Viridiplantae; phylum Streptophyta; class Magnoliopsida; order Asterales; family Asteraceae; genus Artemisia; species Artemisia annua. The sequence goes on along the minus strand of LBNU01037022.1, from coordinate 251,690 downwards.
CCTAGATATCAAAATCCCCTGCCACTATGAAGTTCTGCTATATTTGAGAACAAAAGCAGCAAAGGCAACCAATGTCCACACTAACAAGATCATGTTCAATTGACGGACCAAAACATCCAGAAATAATAAGAATATTTAACTGTTAAAAAAAGGTTAATGAGATCATGTTTTTAACAAAAAAAGAATCGGTAAAATAAAAACGGGAAAAGGAGAAGGGTACGTGAGGTATTACCGAGTAGAAAGGAGGTCGTGGTGAGGCGGTGGCAGCGGCGGTTGTGTGGTGTTCGGGTGTTAAACGAGCGCGTCGAGCGCTAAAAAACTCCAGAAATGGTAACAATGGATCAATCTATCGATTCGGGGAGTTAATATTTTGGCCGGAAAATTTCCCGGTGACGGAAGGTGGCGGCCGGCCGGCAGTGGTGGTGGTCCAGCGATGTGGTAAAGAGAGAAAGGAGTGAGTGTGTGAGGTGTGTTTATTAAAAAGTGAGGTAAAGAAAGAGAAAATGAGATGTTTTATAAAAATGGGAGGGACTAAAAGTGGACAATCAAAACAAGAAGGGTGGGAGTGAAAGAAAGGGGCGGAGGGGCTTAAGTGTCAAAGTAGTAAAACTTTTAGAATATTAACTGTGGGACCCATTTGACGTACCAAACGGACTCGAAAAATTATGAAAATTGCGCCATTGTTCTCGAAATAATTTTTCCAATAAAAACGAATATAAATACGCATAACTTTCACAAAGTCAATTTATTTGGCAAATTCGATCCGTTTCGTGCTTTCTAGGTCGTGCCTGCTCGATTTATTTGGCAAATTCGATTCGTCACTAATACAAATAATAACGCACATTATACAAATATTCAAGCCTGAACGGGCAACGGGCCAAATGTGCTTTAGCATGAACGGGCGCGGGCCAAACGAGCTCGAACCCGAACGGGCACGGGCTAAACGAAATTCTTGATATTCCGTAAATTTATTGTAAAAAAGAATATATTTAATGAGGTGAAAAGTGTACCCGTTTTAGGGGGTCATTTAAGCCCTAATTCGAGTTAATATGATCAAATATTGCCCTAAATCGTTCCTTTTATCATTTTAGGTACTTTTGAGAAGAATTCTGGAAAACACATCATTTTGGACGTTTTTGGAGCATAAAAGTGAAGAAAACGACAAAGTCTCAAAAGCATGCTGAAATCCTTCCTGACGGCGTCAGAGTCACAAGGTGACGCCGTCAGCCAACCAAGACAAAGGAGTGGATTCTGACTATACGTGACGCCCTAAGAAGAAAATGTGATGTTTACATTTGACGACGTCAGGTGTTAATATTCTTAGGCCGTCAGGTAGAATGCTAAAGAGTGACAGCCCAGAGCAAGTTTACAAGTGACGGCGTCAGAAGTAGATCTAGGCCATCCAGGAACCCTAATGGCGGCGAGCTGACGGCGTCAGCACCTAAAGCCTGACGCCGTCAGAGTGTATTTTCTATATATATTTTTTTATTTTTCATTCATTAGTGTGCAACTTTTGGGAACAAAACCCTAGACGATTTTGACAGCTTTTTCAAGGGTTTTTCACCCTTGATCCTTCCATGTTCAATTAAAGATAAGTTTCCATTCAAATTAATCAATATGTCTATGTGTTGGTTAATTATATCTTATGCTTGTCTTTCAATTAACATGCTAGGCTAGGTTTTTTTTGTGTTTGCTTAGATCTAATGAAACCTAACTATTGATTATTGGTTGTTGGTGTGTTATTAATTGTATTGGATGAATGTTTATCGATGTTAGGCTTAAGAAAACTGGCCAACCTCCTATATGGTAACGTGCTTGAACGTCTTAAGAAACATGAACCAATGCGTACTAGGTTTTTATGGTTGTATTTAATGCATGAGCGAATTCTAATGATCCTATGTTAGGAGCTTCTAGCAGGCTCGACATAGGAGTGAAGTAGAAGCTTATAGAGTTGGGGAAGTACGTACGCCACCCCACGAATGGTATTAAGGAATACACCCATCATCCACGCAATTAATACACACTAATTAACCGGTAAAAGATAGTTAGGGAGTAAGGAAATCTAAGTAAACACACTTGTCTCCATATTAGTTTCACAACCTTTTATTTTCTTATTATTTTATTTTATTTGCAATAGTAGTTTTTTGGGTTAGTTGACTAGCAACTAATTCCGCCCACTTCTTCAAACCCGAGATGTTACTTGCTTTCTAAAAAAATATAAAAATACAAAAATAATCATCCCTCATCCTTAGACCTATTAGAGTAGTTTTTCATACCTAACGAACACTATTCCCTGTGGAGAACGATCAATCCCCCGTACTTACCACTACACTATACTACATCGGTCAGGTACACTGCCTGGTGGGGTTGTAAGCCTCTTGAGATCCCTTGAGAGGTAAAACCTGTTGCGTGGTCGCAATCCCGCGTTATTGATAATAAACAAAAATACGATTCACCGGAAAATTATATTTCAGGGTACCCGCCGCCGCAACGCGCGGGTACCCTGCTAGTTATTATTTAGTTGCGGAAAGAATTCATTTCTTTACCAAATGGATGGGAAACCAACTCTCCGCAAAATACAAAGGAACCAAATCCTAGGAGTTATAATTTTCCACCTTTTTATTTCTTTGAGGTACCAAAAATAATAAATGAATTGATTTCCATTTCTCTATCCTCAACTCTTTGTACAAAACATGCCCTTATGGCATATAAAGGTTCAGTAAATAAATAACTAAATAATTAAACGTTTCAAAGTAATTTCATATTTCACAACTCACTAGCCCTCTCTAAATCCTAAGACTTGCTCAATCTTTTTGGTTCACAAAAATTCTTGAATCCTTTCCACTTTTTTAATGAGATTCATCTCTGCCCATTAAAAACTCCATTGATCAGCAACTTTTAAAACTGCCAATGATTTTTTGACTTTAAAGGCTCATGAGCTTCAGTTTTATATTATCCAAGATCGCTTTTAGCACTACTTCTACACTGATACCTTTAAAATAATATTCGTGTCTTTATTAAAGTGTTCTTGTGTGTCAATTTAACAAACATATCTAAACATAAAATATTCAGCTACTAGCCTACTAGTAATATTTCAGGTTCACATGTCACTAAATAAACATCTAGGCGGTCGAAAGTGGTCACTGTGATATTCAAGTTATATCGCGTACATGTGAATTAAAGATCATTCTTTCACCAATAAGCTCGCTAAAGAAAATCTCGTCCTTTACGAACTTAATTGCTCCAATAAATAGGGTTAAGTTTATATAATAACAACATTTTTTTTATAAACGTACACATATCAGACGCGGACTTTAAAAAAAATACTAGAATCGTAGATTTACTTTCAAATTTTGTTTCGATAACCCACCTTAACCTGACTTGACTAGTCACATGCTAAATTAGTTATAATATTAATATTGTTGCTGCTTAAATTGTTATTCATTTGTTGTGTTTATCAACAGTTTGTTTTGTAAGAACACACCCATATATTTTCGCTTGTTATTTCATTTGTTTTCATGGGTTTTACGTTGATACTGTATAAAAATAAACTTTCATTACATTGAAGAAAAACACACTTCAAGTGGCATGGAGCAATTAATTTAAGTAACAAGGAGAGGGAACCCGCCGCGTTGCGGCGGGGGCCTCTATAAGTGTGTGGAAAACCTGTTTCGAGAGTTGGTATGTTTGAAGCAGTGTTGGACAAACAAAATTGGATAGATGTATTACCAGGATGTTGATTACAAAACATTGCAAGTGTTTTTCCTAACGGTTTTACACTTGCAATTCTAGAGGTTGCTATGCTTATACAACGTCGCATATTCACATAGCTGCACATCTATCCTACATACATTCGGTCATATCCTACATTCATTTACTGTACATTCTAGAAGTTTTATTTAAGTTTTTTTTACACACCAAGCGAAGACATTTGGTATCTGCCGCTAGTCATACTTGGCTTTTTTGGTGGCCTGAGTAGCTGCTTTATCTTCGTCGGTTGATGGTGGTTGTGGAACAACTGGCGAGGCAACGTGACTGTCTGTCCCCGCCGCCTCTGTCTGTTGCATCTCTGGTGTGCTCGTTTCAGCAACAACTTCTGCGAACAATTCTTTTCGGACTGCCTAGGATATGCCTTCAGTTTTGTGTTCTTTCTTTTCAGTGGGTTCATCTGTTTGAGGAGGAGGGGTTATCTGAGTTATTGGTATCTCTGTTGAAACATCTTCGGGAGAGTGTTCTTGCAATGTTGTTGATGAGCAGATGAGCAAAAGTTCTGGAATCATTTGGATTTTGGAATACAAATCGTATTTGTATGAATAACAATAACAGACATGGACCAACAGGCTAGTGTTTAGGGAAAAAGGGTATATTAAAATGGGCCCAAACAATACCACGAAGGCCCAAAGAAACACTAACGTTTGATAAAGAGTATTACGGAGTATATCGTATTATACTGTGTATGTATGAGCATGGTCAATAAAATAATACTATAACCCAAATCTGAGAGTTTGTTCCATGGAGAAATGATAGATAGTATAATTGTATGTAACGAGGTGAATGTACCCGCCGCGTTGCGGCGGGGTAACTCTTGTTTTCGTAACTGGAGCGTAAAGTTAACCGGCTACATTGTAAACCAACCTAATGTGCTTTATCGGAGCCGTCATGGTAATAGTAGCGTACATTTATAATTTGCTGATACATTATTTCAGCTAGGTGGTACAAAACTATGCAGGCGGCGCTGCATTTGTGACAGCGTTATAAAGCTGCGCCCATTACAAAAGTATGCAGCAGCAACAAACGAATGGAACAAATGTAATTGTAAAAGGTATAGGCAAATAGTGTATGGCTAGGCGTATCATACAAAAACCAAAAGGTTAGCTACGTCTTTAAAAAGAACCAAAGAAAAGCAGCATGCAAGTAAAAACAAATATCGCGTTCGTAACCAATGACAATCCTTTATAATTACTTAATTAACAGTCGGTTTAACAGGACATAAACACACAGATATGAACATGCAGTTAGAGTATAAGTGATTCCAGCTAAAACAAAGTTACAACTGGAACAACTTGAATCAAGGTCTAAAAAGGCAAGTCCAATAGAAAGAAACATAACAAAGTGAAGAAAAGATAAAATAAGTAAGCATCGATAGAAAACAGCAACCATGTAACTCAGATCTGAAACCCTACCTAGAAAGTTAGTACCTCGCTTTAGGAAGGAGAAAGTAACAATGAGAAGAACAAACGTTAAACAAAAAGGTTATACATGAGACACAAAAGACTCACGACACATTGGACCCAATTAATGGGTGTACACCCACACTTATAAGACGGCCCAAGGGAAAAAACAGCCCAAGAAGAGAAAGTCTTCTTATATACATAAACTATGCACTCGTTACTAAACACTCGTGATAGGCTGGAATAGAAAACTGTTTTTAAACATGAACGGTAACAACAATATTTTATATGACTTTGGAGTTTGATCCATTGCAAATTGTAGTATATAGATAATAAACAAAATCCGATGTGGCATGTAGTGATGTGACATGTACACATGGTATGTAGTGATGTGGCATCTACACATGTCAGATGCCATGAACTTTTGTATCTTAAATATAAGTGAGGCATAATATTGACAGTACATATACGATATTACTTTATTCGTCTCCAAATTATTGTCTCTACATAAAAAAATATACAATTTAAGAAAAATACTCTTTAACAAATCAAATACTATCTTCACTTACAAACTTTTTTTTTTTTTTTTTTTTTTTTTTTTTTTTTTTTTTTTTTTTTTTTTAGCGTTGAGACAAGAAAAAGACTACTCCCTCCGTCCCATATTAAGTGTCCACTTTCATAATGCACAAAGTTTTAGAAGATTCCACTAACTAAACTCTCTACCAATCAAATATTAATATTACCCACTAAAGTCTCATTTTATTGGTTGAAAGGTACAAGTGGACACTTAATTTGGGACATCCAAAGATTCCATTGTGGACACTTAATATGGGACGGAGGGAGTATTATTTTAGGACATCTCAAAATGAAAATGAGTACTATAATTTTAAGATGGATGGAGAATTAGTTTGTAAAATTTACCGATGATATTTGTGCATTTTTGAAAGTTAGTTGAACTCAACCGAAAAAATAAATATTAGGCTAGGTGCAATGGGAGTGACCCATTACATCTCGTTGGACCAGGACACAAGCCACCCTATTGTGGGTTGTGTGTGTCATAGGTCACGTGTGAGGCAAACAAAAACAGGGACGAATGGTTACCCTTCTCACTACTCGGACAATGTGCAAATTGTGGAGCCCCACCACTCACAAACGCCAGTATGTATTTATTATTATTATTATTATTATTATTATTATTATTATTATTATTATTATTATTATTATTATTAACTTTATCATTTTATTTACCAATAAATACCACCATGCCTCATTATTTTTATACACAACTTCAAAGATAATCTTACTCAATATATACACGACTCAAACAAAAATATTATCATAAACATTATCATTTTATTTACCAATAAATACCACCATGCCTCATTATTTTTATACACAACTTCAAAGATAATCTTACTCAATATATACACAACTCAAACAAAAATATTATCATAAACATTCTTCTTCACAGACTCATCGGAAGAAGAAGTTACGAGTAGAGACTTGACGTTTTTGAAGATCGTTGTCGTTTATTAAGAATAGATGACAAAGTGCGCCACTGACGAGAAACGTCGTAAATAGATCGTTACGGTGCTCATGATCATTTAGTCACCGCCTATTTTAGTGCGCATCCAGTGTACGATGAATATCATTTCCGGAAGAGGTTTTGAATGAGTCAAGAATTATTCACAAGCATAGTTGAAGAAATAACTAATCATTTTGCATACTTTCATGGCAGATTATACTTGAAAAGAAGGCATTTCAGCATTGATGAAATGCACATCCGCAATTCGTTAATTAACGTACGACACCGTTCCTGATGCCCTTGATTAGTATTTGCAAATGGATGCAACAACTTCCCGTCAATGTCTTGATAATTTTTGTAAGTCTATTATGGAAATTTTTGGTGCATAGTATACACGTTTCTCGAAACCAAGCACGGGTTTCCGGGAATGTTAGGAAGCTTTGATTGTATAGATTGGGAGTGGTTTGGTTGTTCGAACGCATATATAGGCCAATATTGTAGACATGATCATGGTCCGAATCCATTCATTTTGCTGGAAGCTGTTGCGCCACAAGACTTATGGATATGACATGCTTTCTGTGGTATTTCTGGTGCGAACAATGACATCAACGTTATATATCAATCGTCTCTATTCAACGATCTCAAGGACGAAAAAACACCAGAGATTCCTTTTGTGGCTAAACGCGTAACTTACGCATGGGGATATTACCTTGTCGACGGGATATATCTGGAATGGGTGACACTTGCTAAGTTGATTTGAAAATCAACCGACGATGACCAAAGTGAATACGGTATAAGTGGAATGCATGAAGCGGCAAGGAAAGATGTGGAACGTGCGTTTGGTGTTCTGAAGAAAAAATGGGCTATATTAGCCAATTCCAGACGACCGACGTGTGTCAAAAGAATAAGGAATATGATGTATACATGCATTACATAATATGGTTCAAATACATAAAGGGAATGCGATATCTCCCGATTTGTATCCAGAGAAAGCACATCAACCGGACGACCTCCCATGATCTCAGGAACAAACAATCTTAGTTATCAGACAAATCAAATCGACACAAATGCATCAAATCTTCGTGTCGATTTGGTCGAACATCTTTTTCGTAAAGTTTACTTTAAGTTTTTAATATTTATGATCTTCTTTTTTTTTTTTTTTTTTTTTTTTTTTTTTTTTTTTTTTTTTTTTTTTTAATGTAATGTTTTAATTTATGAATAAAAGTTTAATTTAGTTTTAAAATAAATTTGTTCAAAAATTGGGTTGACAGCTGAGAGGAGTAGTGACCAATGCAGGTNTTTTTTTTTTAATGTAACGTTTTAATTTATGAATAAAAGTTTAATTTAGTTTTTAATTAAATTTGTTCAAAAATTGGGTTGACAGCTGAGAGGAGTAGTGACCATTGCAGGTGAAAAATGAAAGGAGTGATAATGTGCTGCTGAAGTGAAGTGAACGTGTCTATTCTTTAAAAAAAATTAAAAATAAAATAAAATAAAATAAAATAAAACAAAATAATTGAGAAAACATGATGGAGTATTTATACGTAAGTATATAATAAATCCAACAACAGTAAAACCAGATCTCTGTCGACCACTGCTCGCGAATACAAAACTCAATCCTCCCTCCGTGCCTGTAACTATCCCAAATATATAATCAAACAAACCCTAGTTTCACAATCACCAATTTCACACCTCATACTTCAGCTTCAGCCACTCAAACCACATCCCCTATAATATAAAAACCTCAATTTAATTACACTACTTTTGACATTGGATGTGAATAACAATTATATAAAAAAAAAAAAAAAATGAGAAGGCAAATTCGTCGTCCAGTGAGACGACGATATTCGAATGTGTTTTGGTTAACGTTATTGTTACTATGTGGGTTTGTTGTTTTTATGCTCATTGTTTTGTTGAGTCGTGAGGGTACTCAACCTAGATCCAGATCTATGCTTTCTAAGGTGATTTAACTTTGTTTTTTTTACAATGTTGTGCATTGACTTATTNCAAATTCGTCGTCCAGTGAGACGACGATATTCGAATGTGTTTTGGTTAACGTTATTGTTACTATGTGGGTTTGTTGTTTTTATGCTCATTGTTTTGTTGAGTCGTGAGGGTACTCAACCTAGATCCAGATCTATGCTTTCTAAGGTGATTTAACTTTGTTTTTTTTACAATGTTGTGCATTGACTTATTTATGTTTTGTAGTAACTGTTTCTGATGAAGGGTTTCATAGGTCTAGTTATTTATGTTAAGTTGATGAATTGATCGCGTTTAGGATCGCTACTAATAGAGCTAAATTATAGTAGCTGCAAGCAGTAATAAAAGTGTTTGGTATTATAGATGGGTTGTCATTACTTGTCAAGCAAATTCTGAATGCTCGTGAATGGACTAACTTGTTATCCGGCGTGACAAATTGATAAAACATTAATCCAAGATTGTAAAGTATTGAAGGTATCGTAAATCTAGAACCAAACTGATGAAACGAAGTATTTCTTTAGTTCTTGCATTGCATTGAAACTAAAACCTTGCGAATTCTTTCTACGTTGTATAACACTATAACTTTACGTATACTTAGTGTGCCCATACTAGTCCAACCTCAGCATGAATGTCCATATTTTTTTAGTTTAAGCTTTGATGTATAATTTTATCAACCATGAGTTTTCATCGCCGAACTTATGTTCCCTGTTTTACTTCTCTTGTGTACGTAGCAAATTGTTCGATGTTATGGTCAATTTCAAGCACCATTATTGGAAATTGGCCAGTGTAAAACTACCGTTGATCTTGATTTATAGCAAATTAGAGAGTTAGGATACCAACTTGATCATCCATATAAGTGTCCAGGATCATCTGCATAGTTAAGGGTAGATGGAAATATAATGTTTAGTTATACATAACCTTTCACATGTACTGATAGAGGGTGTGTGCCGTGTGGAGGAGCTAAAAAAGTAGAGTATAATATAACATCATCTTGTGAGAAGGTTTAGTTCTTCAGCAAATGAAAGTATGAAACCAACCCCCCTCAAGTTGCGTATATGGACCAACAAGGTATCTGAGTCCCCAAACTTTACCCCAAAACTAGGTGTAACGGCAATGAGGTCATGAAATGCAGGTACGATGTTTAGACTTTAGAGCCTCTGTCCAAGGATAAATTCTTTAATAAAATGTCAAGAACATCCTACAAGGCATCACTATTCTTTAGGTTAATCTGGTATTCACACAGTTCTCGGATACTGTATTTGTTGAAACGTCTTGAGTTGTGCAGCTTTAGAAACTTGAATATAAACAGTTGGAAAATGCATATTTAAAATTATTTGAAAATGGTTTAGGTAAAAACTTGAATCAATTGAAAATTTAGATCAGAGAACAACAACGAACTGACAAAGTAACAACAATTAGAAATTGTGAATCCCATTTTCCAGGTTTAAAGAGAAGTTAAAGTGAAACCTAAATAACGGGAAAATAAAGGGAGATTAGATGTGAGTTATATCTTTTGTATTGCTTTATTCATGATGATGTATATGGAGATATAAAAAGAGAAGTTAAGTGAAACCACACCACTGACGTGGTATCTGCAAATTGCAAAAATTTATGTTTCAGTTATTGCTTTGAATTCCTAACCTTTGAAAAAGTTGAGGAGCTCAAAGATTCTTGCAGCAACCTAATAACTACAGAATATATCAAAATAGCATTTACCCTATTGGTTATATAAAATTGTTCACAATTAAAAATAACTTTATTCGCTGATTTGTGTTGTGCAGAATTCTTATGGGCGCGATAAAATCATAGAGGGGCTTAACGTAACAGCAGAAATGCTGAATCCTGACTCAATCACAAGACAACTCAATGATCAAATATCACTGGCAAAGGCATTTGTTGTGATAGCAAAAGAAAGCAACAACCTTCAATTTGCATGGGAACTGAGTGCTCAGATTCGTAACTCACAGATCCTTCTATCAAATGCTGCCTTGAGGCGATCTCCATTGACACTTAGAGAATCAGAAACCGCTGTTAGAGACATGGCCCTCTTACTTTTCCAGGCCCAACAGCTCCACTATGATAGCTCAACCATGATCATGAGACTCAAAGCCAGAATTCAAGATCTTGAAGAACAAATGAGTTCTGTTACTGACAAAAGTAACAAGTATGGGCAAATAGCTGCTGAAGAAGTACCAAAAAGCCTATACTGTCTTGGTGTCCGTTTGACTACTGAATGGTTCAAAAATTCAGATATGCAGAAGAAGGTTATCAGAAACGTTCAAAACAGTATGAAACTGAAAGACAACAATTTATACCATTTCTGTGTGTTCTCAGACAACATTCTTGCTACATCGGTTGTGATAAACTCGACTGCTTCGAATTCATTGAACCCTAATAAGTTGGTTTTCCATCTTGTTACTGATGAAGTCAATTATGCTGCAATGAAGGCGTGGTTTACAATGAACAGTTTTCGTGGGGTGACTGTTGATGTTCAGAAGTTCGAGGATTTCAAGTGGTTGAATGCCTCTTACGTCCCTGTTCTTAAACAGCTGCAAGATTCTGACACTCAAAATTATTACTTTTCTGGAAGTAACGATGGTGGTAAAACTCCAATTAAATTCAGAAACCCTAAGTATTTATCTATGTTGAACCATTTACGGTTTTACATACCCGAAGTTTTTCCTTCATTGAAGAAACTCGTGTTTCTTGATGATGATGTTGTGGTTCAAAAAGATCTTTCGGGTCTTTTTACAGTAGATCTTAAAGGTAATGTCAATGGTGCAGTGGAAACATGTATGGAGACTTTTCATAGATACCATAAGTACTTGAACTACTCTCATCCGCTCATAAGGTCACATTTTGATCCTGATGCTTGCGGTTGGGCTTTTGGGATGAATGTTTTTGATTTGGTGGAGTGGAGAAAAAGAAATGTTACTGGAATCTACCATTATTGGCAAGAAAAGAACGTTGACCGGACATTGTGGAAGCTTGGGACACTGCCACCTGGCCTTCTTACGTTTTATGGGTTGACTGAGCCTTTAGATCCTAACTGGCATGTCTTAGGATTGGGATATACGAATGTCGACCCGCAGGTCATTGGAAATGGAGCCGTGTTGCACTTTAATGGCAATTCGAAACCTTGGTTGAAGATTGCAATGGAGAAGTATAAGCCTTTGTGGGAAAAGTATGTTGATTTTACCCACCCTATGTTGGAACGATGCAATTTCCACTGATATGTATTTGTGTTTCTAGATATACTCTTTTGATGCATCAATTTTTGGTGTGAAAAGTTTCAGGTAAGTTATACTTAAAGATTCATGTTAAATTGGGTGTGTGTATGGGGTCTTTTGGTTCATGTAGGCTTATTATGCTATTTAGTTTCTGGGTAGTGTAACATTTTAGTTTACATTGTACAATGTATTATTCATCATTTTGATATTTTATAGTGATCTATGAGACTGCGCATTAAACCTTGTATTTTCAGTTCACAACTTTGCATGTTTCAAAGACTTCAAGCTCTAGGATGACTCTTCAATTGATCTGTCACAATTTAGATATTCAATCGATGCTTTGTTTCTGTAACTCATTTTTAAACAATTTTTCTAACCAACCCTTTTTCAATTTCTGTCAAGAATATGAAACTCAAGCTGCGCATCAAAGCATCATCATTCCACTTTTTAGAGCATAAGTACTTCATGCCACTTAATATAACATTAGCATCTCATACACTCTATCTTTCAACTTCCATACGCCATGCAGCTTAATAGAGCTTAATAGTTAGGGTCCTACTTGCTACTTTTTACATTTATACAGTAGTATTCACTGCTTATTACCTTATGTGTTTAGATGTATAACATCAACTTTAATAAACTTTCAAAGGTTGCGTATCTATTTCATTTAAAAGCCATCATCATTCTAACATTCAGTCCGCATCCTGTGTATAAGTTGTGGCTTTGTGTTTATTACAGAAACTACTGTCTACTGTTTATTTAATATTGTTCATTGTTGTTCAGAAGGTCTGTTACATGAAGTCTTATTTGTTTTACAATGAACCTGTTCATCAACACTTCATACATGCTTTTGGCTCCACGAAAAAGATGTTTTGAACCAACTCTCTTGAGGGATGGCCGAGTATTCGAATTAATTAGATATGTTCTGGACCACACTCTTGGAAATGGCCTAATAAGTATTTAAATTAATTAGAGGTTGTCTTATTTCTCAGCTTAATTATAAAGCTGGCACATGCGACTCAACAACCAAATAAATCATGTCATCAAACTACTCATACCTGCAAATCCATAACCCCCACCCCCACTAGGTGGTAACATCATTTTTTTTCCCAATACACAAAAATAACAATCCATTGTTCTTGTTTCGGATTATAATTCACGGCTTCATTTATAACCAATGATAAGAGCAATGGACTACAGTCATGAGCAAACCTTGCCCATCCGAGCTGTCCCTCGCCACCTCGCTCGCCACTGCACCGTGCACACCCTTCACCAAACCACACGTCAAGTTTTTGGCTTGTGCCAAATGACTTTTTTATTATTATTATTATTATTATTATTATTATTATTATTATTATTATTATTATTATTATTATTTTAATTTTAATTTTAATTTTAACATTAACATTAACATATAGAGGTTGTATTCTTGTTTTAGTGAGTTTAGTTTTTTGTTTAAAGGGGAATTGCATATATAGTTATATACTTAAATAAAACTTGTATATTTGCATATTTCTTTAAAATACAAGTTTTTTTAATGCATAATATACAATTGTGTTTAAGCATGTTTTGAGAAAATATGCAAATATGCAAGTTGTATTGGGTATATATGCAATTGCCCTTTTATTTAAGGGCAAACCACTTAAAAATGTAGTTAACTTGACACTTTTTATGGTTGTGTGTAGCCATCTTTTTTTTCTTTTATTGTGTGTACTGAACTTTTAAATTTCGATCATTGTGTGTATTTTGTGACTATTCTGCCATGTAAAATGACTATTTTACCCTTCGAAATTTGAAAAAAGCAAGGGTAAAATGGTCACAAAATACACACAATGATCGAAATTTGAAAGTTCAATACATACGATAAGAAAAAATAAAGATAGCTACACACAACCATAAAAAGTGTTAAGTTAACTACATTTTTAAGTGATTTGCCCTTTATTTAAATATTATAGTGGTGATAGTTGGTGATGTGTATTAGTTTTGTTTTTATAATTTTTTATTTATTTGTTATTTTTTGGTTTTTATTTATATTTTTTAGGTAATTTTTATTTTTATTTTAGTGAATGAAAAAATGAAAAATAACCTTAAGTGCCTAGTGGTAAAAGGGCTTGTGACTATCACTCTAAAATGTGTGAGGTCTCAAGTTCAATTCCTGCTAGGTGCAAACAACCTTAAGTGTTCACGCCAACCTCCTGAAAAGGGAGGGCTTCACTTGGTTTGAGTCTGTGTGGCGGTGAGTTCAAACCCCGTGGATTAGTCGGCCAAAAAGTCGGAAACCATGGTTATCAAAAAAAGAAAGAAATGAAAAACAAAAAAAATGGCGAGTGTCAAAAGTGGCTTTTGGCTTGAGTTACTGGGAGAGTGTTTATAGGTGCTTGAGTGAAAGTGAAGTGAAAAAGGGCGGTGACGCTAAAGTGGCAATTTGACTTAAGCTACTGCACCTAATGCTAAGAACCATGAACGGAGAGAAGTCGAATTTTCATTTTTAATCAGATCTATGTTGTGTTAAGTTTCATGTTCATTGCTTTGATATGGAGGTTTGACTTCTCTTTCCATTTTTAATTAGATTTAGACAAAACTACACTGATCGTCCTTAAACTTGTTCTCAAAATACATAGTTAACCCCAATTCAAAGTAAGTCTATCATCCATCCCTAACATCTCCATTTTGCATCATGAATAGTCCTTTAGACTTTTTTTGTTAGTCAATGGCTGGTACAAACCCTCACGTGCCTTTCACGTTAGGGCATTTTGGTCATTTCAAGCTTGGTATTTCGTTTTGTATTTTTACTATTGCTTTTTCTTTTTCAATGCGGCGTGCCTTTCATCCGGACACGCCCTCCATTTTTAGACGCGCCCTTCATCTAGCGGTCCATGTGGCGTACCTTTCATTTGGCGGCCAATTTGGATTGCCTTTCATCCGGCGACCAGTGTGATGTGCCCTTCATCTGGGGCCAATGTGACGTGCACTTCATCTGGCGCCCAATGTGGTGTGTCCTTCATCTAACACCACAACCTCATGACGTAGTAAGATTATAGTCAACTCTGGAGCACCACCAACGAAGGCCGAATGGCCCACAAGTTGGTGCTCCATTAGATAGGTATAGTCGATGTGACCAGTTACGTCGTCACTTACTCATTCCTTTTTGTTAATGTTTCATATGAACAACCATGATCATCTCAGATGATAGGGTGAAACAGTCACCATTACCTGACAGAGTAAACTAAAAGAAAATCATGCACCAGCATTGTGTTTGCCCTTGGAGGTTAATTATATATTTTTTTTTGAACTTAAGGTTAATTATATATTACTCCGTATCTTCTTGTGGATCATTTAAGTTACTGTCTTCTTGTAAGATATTATATTTTAAGCCAATGAACTTGGATCATTTATCTTATAGTTGCTCACGTATGATAAAATCACCTCAATACCTCATCCAAAGATGTACTTACAGTATTATTTATGTGGATCATTTGAGTCTGACTTTTTTTCAAAGATGCAATTACAGTATTATTTATGTTTGTTTGTTCAGGCTAAGGATACTAAGGCATCGGGTAATAAAGAGATTGGATTTTGAAAATTTACATATACGAAGAAGGTCGTATTGTATTAGATTAGTTATGCCGCATGTATTATGATTTTCTTGAATATAAATGAAAAAAAAAATGTTTGCTCGAGCATAAAATACAAAAGCGATCTCATAGGAAGATGCCTAGCTCGAACATTGAATATCAAAAAAAAAAATAAAAAATGGGGGGGTTAATAAGTTATAGCATAAAAGAAACAGAGAGAGATAAAGAGGGTGGGTGAGATGGTTCTAGAGAGACCGAGAAAGGGTTTTTGTTTGGGAGTTTTGGGGATACTGAGACCGAGAACAGTGCAACGCCGGCGTTTTGTTTGTGAGTTTTGGGACCACTGTTAAAAGAACAGTGCAACGCTGTCGTTGGTGTGTTTTTTTTTTGGAGATATATTGTAGCAATCTGCAATGATCACTGTAGTTTTTTGGGCGGAAAAACGACACCGTGTGGTTTTTCATTTAATAATATTTATAATTAGGTTAAAAAGCTTACAAAACTGATTAACATACCCGGGTGTGGATTTGTCGATTTCTCTGAAAGTTTGGTGAGTGTAAGAAAGGGTTGAATGTTCTAGGAATTCAGGGGAAGGTGGTGTTTAAAAAAAAAGGGGGGG
>LBNU01037022.1:199584-225878 GCA_014162995.1 Artemisia annua | reverse complement strand
GTACAACCCTCACCTGCCTTTCACGTGAGGGCATTTTGGTCATTTCAAGCTTGGTATTTCTTTTTGTTCTTCTACTATTGGTCTTTCTTTTTCAATGTGGCGTGCCTTTCATCCGGACACGCTCTCCATTTTTAGGCGCGCCCTTCATCTGGCGGTCCATGTGGCGTGCCTTTCATTTGGCGGCCAATTTGGAGTGCCTTTCAATGGTTTGTACAACCCTCACCTGCCTTTCACGTGAGGGCATTTTGGTCATTTCAAGCTTGGTATTTCTTTTTGTTCTTCTACTATTGGTCTTTCTTTTTCAATGTGGCGTGCCTTTCATCCGGACACGCTCTCCATTTTTAGGCGCGCCCTTCATCTGGCGGTCCATGTGGCGTGCCTTTCATTTGGCGGCCAATTTGGAGTGCCTTTCANGGTGATAGTTGGTGATGTGTATTGGTTTTTGCTTTTATAGATTTTTATTTATTTGTAATTTATTTGTTATTTTTTGGTTTTTATTTATATTCTTTAGGTAATTTTTATTTTTGTTTTAATGAATGAAAAATTAGTTAGTTTGAAAAAAAGAAAAAAAAAATGGTGAGTCTCAAAAGTGGCTTTTGGCTTGAGTTACTGGGAGGGTGTTTATGGTTGTTTGAGTGAAAGTGAAGTGAAAAAGGGCGGTGACGCTAAAGTGGCAATTTGACTTAAGCTACTGCACCTAATGCTATAAGAACCATGAACGGAGAGAAATCGAATTTTCATTTTTAATCAGATCTATGTTGTGTTAAGTTTCATGTTCATTACTTTAATATAGAGGTTTGACTTCTCTTTCCATTTTTAATTAGATCTAGACAAAACTACACTGATCGTCCTTAAACTTGTTCTCAAAATACATCGTTAATCCCTAATTCAAAATAAGTCTATCATCCATCCCTAACATTTCCGTTTTGCATCATGAATAGTCCTTTTGACTTTTTTTCGTTAGTCAATGGTTGGTACAACCCTCACCTGCCTTTCACGTGAGGGCATTTTGGTCATTTCAAGCTTGGTATTTCTTTTTGTTCTTCTACTATTGGTCTTTCTTTTTCAATGTGGCGTGCCTTTCATCCGGACACGCTCTCCATTTTTAGGCGCGCCCTTCATCTGGCGGTCCATGTGGCGTGCCTTTCATTTGGCGGCCAATTTGGAGTGCCTTTCAATGGTTTGTACAACCCTCACCTGCCTTTCACGTGAGGGCATTTTGGTCATTTCAAGCTTGGTATTTCTTTTTGTTCTTCTACTATTGGTCTTTCTTTTTCAATGTGGCGTGCCTTTCATCCGGACACGCTCTCCATTTTTAGGCGCGCCCTTCATCTGGCGGTCCATGTGGCGTGCCTTTCATTTGGCGGCCAATTTGGAGTGCCTTTCATCCGGCGACCAGTGTGATGTGCCCTTCGTCTGGGGCCAATGTGACGTGCACTTCATCTGGCGCCCAATGTGGTGTGCCCTTCATCCAGCACCACAACCTCATGACGTAGTAAGATTATAGTCAACTCTGGAGCACCACCAACGAAGGCCGAATGGCCCACAAGTTGGTGCTCCATTAGATGGGTATAGTCGATGTGACCAGTTACGTCGATCACTTACTCATTCCTTTTTGTTAATGTTACATATGAACAACCATGATCATCTCAGATGATAGGGTGAAACAGTCACCATTACCTGACAGAGTAAACTAAAAGAAAATCATGCACAAGCATTGTGTTTGCCCTTGGAGGTTAATTATATATTACTCCGTATCTTCTTGTGGATCATTTAAGTTACTGTCTTCTTGTAAGATTTATATTTTAAGCCAATGAACTTGGATCATTTATCTTATAGTTGCTCACGTATGATAAAATCACCTCAATACCTCATCCAAAGATGTAATTACAGTATTATTTATGTGAATCATTTGAGTCTGACTTTTTTTTCAAAGATGTAATTACAGTATTATTTATGTTTGTTTGTTCAGGCTAAGGATACTAAGGCATCGGGTAATAAAGAGATTGGATTTTGAAAATTTACATATAGGATGAAGGTCGTATTGTATTAGATTAGTTATACACGATTCGGCAAAGGCATGTATTATGATTTTCTTGAATATAAATGAAAAAAAAATATAGAGAGAGCAAAAGAGGGTGGGTGAGATGGTTCTAGAGCGACCGAGAAAGGGTTTTTGTTTGGGAGTTTTGGGGATACTGAGACCAAGAACAGTGCAACGACGGCGTTTTGTTTGTGAGTTTTGGGAGCACTGTTAAAAGAACAGTGCAACTATGTCGTTTGGTGTGTTTTTTTTGGGAGATATATTGTAGCATCTGCAATGGTCACCGTAGTTTTTTGGGCGGAAAAACGACACCGTGTAGTTTTTCATTTAATAATATTTATAATTAGGTTAAAAAGCTTACAAAACTGATTAACATACCCGGGTGTGGATTTGTCGATTTCTCCGAAAGTTTGGTGAGTGTAAGACAGGGTTGAATGTTCTAGGAATTCAGGGGAAGGTGGTGTTTATCCAAAAAAAAAAAAAAAAACAGGTGCTGTTGAAAGAACAGCGATAACACACCGACTAAACGACGTCGTTGTACTGTTGAAAGAACAATGATTACTGTTAAAAGAACAATGTCCTGCTTGCCCAATACGACGCCGTATGGTTATACAAACGGAAACGGTGTCTATAATACTTTAGCTCGAACTATCACGAAAGACAACACATAACGAAGCACAAGCAGCCAAAAAAAAAATTTATGCAAAAAACCCGCAGCAACGAGCAGGCTACCATACTCGTTCTCACAAAATTAAATACTACTATTATATACATTAAAAAACAAAGTTAGAGCCATAAAGTTAGAGCCTTGTTCCAGTATCTTCGTGCCATAAAGGAGGCTCTGGTTGCAAATCATCTACCATTACAGTCGGTAGCAAAAAGAAGTGAGCAAAGGGTCAATACAGGTTTGCATATTTTACCACACAGCAAAGAGCTATTAATCAAATGATAGAAACATTAGTGTGTACATCCAGTAAAAGCAAAATCTTATCTAAAATCTAAAAGTGACACAATCGCCATAAAATTACCTTCTTTGGTGGTTTAACCCCAACAGGTGGTCGGGATATATGGTTATGATAATCCGGAAGCCTGTATATAGCACATCTGAAACATAAAGAAGTAAAAAGTACATTAATAAACTTCTAACATGCTGGAAAAACCAAACAAAAATCAAATCCTGTTAGAAATAGTGTAAGGCATTGTTGCTTGAAGCTTACATGACTTGATTATCCATGATGTCATCCATCCCCACAACAGGTGAGCTGAATACTGGAGGACAGGGATCGCCGCCACAAAGGGATAGATAACCATTCATCCCACCACTGCACACAGACCAAAATTAAAGCAGAAAATGTCAACATGCAGCGTTTTAGTTTGAAATCACATAATAAAAAAACGACCGTACTGTAAATGAAACTATTATTTTACTAAGAGACAAGAATTTGCAGAATGACAAAAGCATCATACAATGAAACCATGACGTATAATTAATTAGACTTGCCAAAATGTAACATACAGCCATAGACCAACAATACATATAAGTGATATATGTACTTTGAAAAGAGAAAATCATGACATATTTACTTATGTGGATCAACTTACAAAAGTTGGTTAAAAAAATAGGTCAAATGAGGTGAGTCAAAACAGGTTGTAAGGTGCCCAAAATCTGCTTTAAATGCATACAGCTTCCTAAATCGGTTTATTTGAAGGCATACAGCCGTATACTGTTACTACAATAATAATGTTTTTGTAATCATAGATAACACATTATATATATTTATAAAAGATTTTGAAAGTGTTTGTAGCATAGTAGGTCAACCCAGCCCTCCTCATACTAGAAGAATGTACGCCAGACCCCTGTTTGACCCGTTACTCAAGCCACACACATCTTGCCACCTCTATTGAGAGAATAACAAACTTTTATTAGGAGACATTGACAAGCTGTCAAGAAACAGCTTTGACAAGCTGTCAAGAAACAGCTTTCCTTCATCTAACTTCAAACCATAATAGACTCTGACTTCATAAAGTTTGTTTGGCATTTCTTCTTGCAAGGGTAAGGATTAACATAAGTACATAACCACTAGTAACACTAGCATAGGTTGCTTAAAAAATTATGAGTAAGAAAAAACAACAGGTATACACTGCAATACAAACCTTGCAGCCGGATCAATTTTTTCTTTCACTTCAACACGTTCATTGGCCGAAAATTGCTTGCAACGGTCATTTAGAGAAAATATGCATGGAGAAAGTGTGTGTGATAATGCCACAAAAAGCATGTCAGCCATCGTGCTATTTCTGCGAGCCTCTTCTTCCTGTAAAAATCACATACAGACAATGTCAACAAGAGTCAACAAAATCATTACTATGTAAAATCCAAAAAAATTACAATAATCTTCATACCGTTAAAGTGTTTTCTACTTTTCTCACTTCTTCAAGAAGACGATCTTCATCAATGAAAGGCAGCTTTGCTATTCCCTGCGAACAATTTACAAGCATCTAAGTTTGTGAATTTCTTGAAATACATAGAAAAAAAGAGGTGGAAAATGGGTGGATGGGTGCTTCGGTACAGTAGTCAAAACAGGTCATCAAAATAGATACTTTTAATCTGTTTGACCCGAAACATTTTGTCCACTTATTAAGTTTTAATAGAAGGTTAATTAGCGGCCAATAATCACTGAAAAAATGCCAAAGTTCATGATTAATTAGCATGCCAAAAGACAACCCACAAGACATCCTACCCAGATATAACAATAGGAAGGTAAAAAAACACACCTGCCACGCAAACCGCTTGCCATTCATGTCGATTTCAAAACCTGAAACAGTAGAAAAGAAATACATGAGTGTAAAAAACTATTAAGCATTACAATGAATGCTTAACTTGCTCAAAGCGCCAATTTTACCTGTTGGGTAAAAATCGATAATGGGTGAATTTGGATCCATCATCAATTTTCTGTATTGCTCAGGAAGAGCATGAGAACTGCATAAGGAACTTGGTTAGATACTAAAAATATGGAAAGATGGTTGGTGAAAGAACATGTGTGAGAGGTACAACCTTGCAGCAGGAAGCACTCCCATCAGCTGGTTAAACGGCTTGAATGGTGAACCTAATTCAAAACTGATATCTAGATCTCCAAGGTCCTTAAGATCAGAAGCAAATGGTGCATAATGGTATGGATAAAACCTGAAAAAAATTGTTTCACCAATGCAAATCAGTAAAAATATTGTTCCACTACACCTCAAGGGCACAAGCAAAGCAAACTTGAAATCGGAATATAGTTTACTTGTACACACACAAAAAAAGTCTTCTGAAAACTCTCAAAAAAGATTTGGACATGGTATAAATCAAGGTAGCATTCTAGACCCATTTAGCTATTAAAGGGGTCGAACTGGTCCATGTTAAAACAGCAACAAAAAAAATTAAAAAGTCAAAGGAAAGTTACCACTGCCAGGAACAGACACCTTCATAGTAATAATGCATCACCGAACATAAGCCTTCGGTATATCTACGAACCTGTGAAAAGTCAAGAACATATATGTTTAGATTCCTTCTAAGTAGCACTTCACACAAAGACTATCAGGCAAACGAACTGAAAGACAAGTGTTGGATGGCTGTTTAACAAAAGAAAATTGGAGGTTAAAAGGTCATTTCTCGGCTCATAGTAAAATTTATGTGATTGTTACAGGCGCTGCCTTATTCTATTGATTTTGTATTCCCATTTTGGTTTTTTTGTCTTTTCTGCTTGAAAGAAGAGGCTAAGGGGTTTGGATTCTTACAACGTCTCTCTGTACTTTTTCAAGCTCTTTGGGAGATTTCGCCTTGAACTTCTCTTCATAATACCTCTCTTTCCACCTTGGCTCTCCCAGTTTTATCTGCCAACAATACATCAAAAAAATGCTAAATATATCAACATAGACACAAGAATACTTGTAAAAATTTCAATATTCACAGTTACAAAGTGCATATCTTAATAAGTGATTACGACTCTACAAGTCAGCATTTTCACAGAAAATATGATATCTATGTATTTATTGTTATCACATGCATCATGTCTAAGGCAGAATCATAATTTCTCTGTATTCTATGCTATAAGTCTATAACTAACCTTATCTTCCTCTGGCTGGTCAGAATTGAAAGCATCAGATTTGTCAAGCAGTATCCCCTTCAGTTTTGCTATCAGTTCTTCTTTGTTGTAAAGCACCTGAAAACACGTAACACCTTAAGTGACAGAAAGTGTAGTTGACCACAAAACGATATATAACACAATAGATGGCACTCTTGACCCATTATGTGTCAGTGTTACATCTCAAACAGATTGAAAGTTTCCCGAAGTCTATCTTTGATGCACACAAGCGTTTAGATTGTTCTATTCAAATATTTAATTGTTATCGTGGTAATACTGCTTTTGTAATAACATGTATAAAAACTGTCGGTTATCAGAAAGAATTTCTCGAAATGGACAAAGAAAAGTGCTTGTGGACCAACGTGGCCATCTTTCCACTTATATGTAATTACATAAAGAAGTTTTCCAGTGCCAAAGCAGCTTTAGATTTGCAGGAAACATACATTATCTTTTTCAAGACTGCTCTTTGCAGCACCAATGGTGGACCCAGATGCTTGAGCTTTGTCACGTTTAATCCTTGCAGCTTGTCTCTGCAAACAAAATAAAAAAAACAGCACGTTAATATAATTTAGCTTTTCAAATATATGTTCTTATAGTAGTTATAAATTGAAACTCATGTTAACCCGATGAAGGCGGTCTCTTTTCTGGAAAATTTTACGTTCATATGATCCCACAGCCTGAATAAAATGCTCCACTTTACTAAGATCTGGCTGGGAGTGAATAAAAAAAGAATCAACAAGTCAACAAACAAAAATTAAATACAAGAATACTTCAATGACCAAGAGGTAAACTTTCAAAGCAAAAATACACTTAAAATATATAACAAAAGATAGTCACCTTGCTTCCATCAGTCAGATACCCATTCATGGTTTTAAGTTCCTTTTTATATACAGCTAAAAGTAACTCTATGGCACCCTGAAAAGCAGAACATAAAAATAAAATTTATAAATAATCAAATAGAACTATTCATTAAATGGAAAATTAATACAATGGTCATTTGTCAAAAGGTACCTCACAAATTTCCAAAGTGGGCATACGTGGTAAAAAGTCGTTCCCAACAAAGAAACACATGAAGATAAAATCATCAACTATTCGCTCAAAATCGAACTTAAAAGGAAGGGGACGGGGAAATTTCATCTCATACTTCAGGTACTCCCTAAGAGTCCAAATGTTGAGAAACTGCAAAAGCATAGATGTGTTAAGAAACAAATCAACAATATATAAAAAAAAAAAAAATCACCTATGAAATAAAGAGCCTACCAGGAAATGAAACTAACTAACGGCACAAGTTTTGTTTGACAGTTACCTGGTACGGCTTCTTAGGCACAATATCAGCATCTCCTTTTTCATCAAATTCCCCTGTTTTCCTCTTTGCTTTTCCTTCACAAGCTGCTGTTAAATGACCCACTTGACCACAAATGAAACACTTGTCATGTTGTCCAGGAGTAAATACTGCCTGAAATATCACATTGAGAGAACATATGTTAGTTGTTCATCACAAACTAATATTTAACTACTATGGTCCTCTTTGAATAAACTAAACCACCCCCATGTTATACACCATGCTAAATAGATGCTGAAATACGTCAACTACATGATAACGGGGAAGTAATGAAGTCGACATGTACACATTATAAATAAATTTTAGGACATGATACCAAACAAGCCATATGCTAATTCTCCTCCAATGACTAACCAACCCCCTCTTAGGTTAATAGGGCTATACCTCTCTAAGTATCGAAAAGTGTACTTCATGGGTAGCCAATGCCAACATGATCAGATCTGCATCCTGTGATTCAAAACAAAAACAAAGAAACAAATAAGTATAAAAATTTAAGGGAAACATGAAAATTCTCAGATGTAAATATGGAAGTGAGCTGAAGGATAAACAATACCAAACCGTATAAGCAATGACGGGTGTTTGGATCAAAACCAGGAAGATTCCTTTGAAGACGAATATATGACATTATCTTATGTTCCCCTTCACCAGGAACATTAGCATCAGAAAGGATAACCTTCAGAAAAAAGAACAGAGAGAGAGAGAGAGCAACCATGATAAGTTTGAACAGCTTTATTATGACAAACTTGAACATACTCCCTTGATAAACCATTAATCTATGTTAAAGCATTACTATCGAAATCTACCTTTATGGGTTTCCATCCTGGATCGTTGTTTAATCTTTGGTAAACATAATACTGGAGAGCAACGGACAGAAGTGCCATAAATTCAGTCCCAGGAGTGATAACATTGGAGTCAAAAGTTTGAGATTCTTGTTTAGGAGGAAGCTTTCTGCCTTCTCTCTCAAACTCCTCCCTCAGCTTCTCCTCCTCGGCAGCCTAAAAAGTCAAAGTCAAAGGGTTTAATCAACGCAAAAGCCAAAGTGAAAAAACCCAGAGCAGGGTCAACGTGCATACCGCATCTGCTGCATCTTTGGCTGCTCGAAACCGCCTAGACCGCTGCTGGTTCATTTTTGCCCTTGGGGCAACACCATCTACAACACACTTCCAGATATGTTAGGAATTGCAAAGTGTCAATTTCAAGTAGTACAGTAGTATCACAACAGTAATTTTTAAACATACTACCCACCAATAGCCAAATAAAGCAGCTTTCGTGGCCGCACCATCCCAAAAAGTCGATCTATGTAATCAAACATGTATTGAAACACCTCATTAAAAGAGGCTGGAGAAGGCTGCATACAGGAAAATAGTCTAAATGAGCAATTTTAATCATTACAGCTACATACATAATATGAAAACAAAATGATGCACACATAAATTTAAGACAAACACAACATCTCAGAAAGGAAAAAAAAATAATAATAACTAAAATAGATAGTAGACAGAGTACAATGCTTTTAAAAACTTAATGATAAATCTAAAATCGAACTATAAACAACTCTTTAACAGATAAGTTATCAGCAAGGAGTAAAACAGTACAGTACAGTTATCAGCCTGTTAATAGGTAAAACCTATAAAATATTTTAAAGATGGTTATTCCCATTTTCAGTTTCACATATGGACATTAAATCTGGCATATAAATTTGTTGTTTTAAAATTCCTCACTTGCGATTTTAGATTCTCTTTGGATGGTTTTAATCAAAAACTTAGCACTCAAGAAACCACACTAAAGCCCCCTATAGACTCTCTGTTGTTCATATGTCAAAAACCAATATTTTTATTTATAACCTTAGGGACACTCCTCGAAGGACAAACCTCTGCAACCTGAAAGTTTTCTCTAAAACGTCAGGATAATACACAGCATGAAAATCAGTGGAATAACTAACTAACCACTGAAGCCATTCTGGTTACTAAAGATTTCTATTTGTTGATTATCCACACACCATAGATCACCTTCAGACTTTTGAACCCAAGATTCAACCTGACAATGTGCACCTACATGCCATTAACAACTTAAAAAAGAATGGTCAACAAAATCTTATGTACTACACTTGAAGCGTTATCCTTTCGTCATGAATACTTGGCACTATCCTTGAAAAAGATATTTTCCAATAACAACATCTATTCGTTCGTTTGTATCTCTAGGGGAAACTAGTTCTAACTTCTAAATCTACATGGCTGTTCACCTTTTTAACGATGTTTTAGTAAGAGCACTGGACTGTATTTGCATTTAACAATCTTCAATATGTGGGAATGTATAACAGACTCAAACAGCTTATTAGATTTAATTATTATGAAATCTTTCTATTCTTTCTAACTCCAAATGTTCCTTAGGAATTTCTATAAGACCGAAAAGTAGTGTTGGTTTGTTCATGATAACTTGTCTTGTATTCACCTGGTATCAATGAACTAACTACACGCACTTGAGTCAAGCAATCACTAAGGGGGTGTTTATCTAAGCTTATTTTACGGTCTTAAGCTTATGGGGTTGTTTGGATTAGCTTATTTATCCGGCTGATGGGCTTGTTTGACTTTGGAAAAGGCGCTAAGCCTACTTTGCAGAGCTTATGCGTGTGTCGACTTGAACTTATTGGCAATAAGTTCAAGATGATAAGCTCTGCAAAGTGTGCTTAGTGACTTTTCCAAAGTCAAATAAGCCCATAAGCTGGCTAAATAAGCTAATNTTAAAAAAAGACAAACATAAAAAAACAGTTGAAAACGTAAAAAAATGTACCAAACGTAAAAGATGGACGAAAACGTAAAAAACATTCGAAAACGTAAAAAACATTCGAAAACGTAAAAAACACATGAAAACGTAAAAAAAAAAGCCAAAAACGTAAAAAAAACAGACGAAAACGTAAAAAACGGAAGAAAACATTAAAAAAACATACGAAAACGTAAAAAAAACAGACGAAGTCGTAAAAAACAGAAAAAACGTAAAATAACGGTCGAAAACGTAAAAAACATAAAAACGTACCAAAACGTAAAAAAACTAGTGAAAAAGAAAAAGGAAAGGAAAAAATAGTACTTCAATAGCACAAAAAATACTAGTGAAAAGAAAGAAAGAAAGAAGTGCTTCAATAACACAAAAACAAACGGTCTTCTTCTTGTAGATGAAGAGCTTATGTGCACCTCTTCTTCTGCAAACATGGTTTACAGATGAAGAGGTAAAAGCTCTGAAAAAACAAACGACACCTTACTTTGGTTAAGGTGCATGTCCCTTTTGTAGGTCCTTTTATGGTTTCTTCATTGGGTCTCAACTCCTTAATCAACTTGTTTAGGAGTTGAGATAAGGGTGTAAATGTGTAATCATGTATTCACATACATATATTCGAGCTTTTCAAGCAAAGCTCGAGCTTTGCTCGAAACTGAATCGAGCCGAGCTCAAGCTTGGATGGTTAAAGCTTGACGAGCTATCGAGCCGAGCTTGAGCCTAGGATTTTTTTTCGAGCCGAGTTCGAGCCTTGTCAAGCTCGAGCTCGGCTCGGCTCGTTTGCACCCCTATTGGTAGGTAGTCCCTAATTTGGAAAACAAATAACACCGCCGGTCTTTTGGTTTAGCTGGTGTTAAGTGAGTTCCGTTATCATTTACACGTTAGCCCCTTTGGTTAAAGATTGTTGCATCATCTATCCTTAATAATAACAGGGGTGTATAATTTAAAGTTTTCATATGTTTTCTAACGTTTTTATCCGTTTTTTACGTTTTAATACGTTTTCGACCGTTTTATACGTTTTCGTCCGTTTTTATACGTTTTCGTACGTTTTCGCCAATTTTCTTACATATTCAAACGTTTTTGTACTTTTTATCCGTTTTTATATGTTTTCGTCCGTTTTATACATTTTCGTCCGTTTTTCTTAAGTTGTCATACGTTTTTATACGTCTTAATCCGTTTATATAAGTTTTTGTACGTTTTCATATGTTTTTATCCGTTTTCGTCTATTTTTCTTATGTTTATATCCATTTTTATAGGCTTTCGCCCGTTCTCTTATATTTTCATACGTTTTAACCATTTTTATATTTTTTCGTCCGTTTTTATATGTTTTTATACTTTTTCATCCGTTTTTATACGTTTACATACATTTTTATCCGTTTTTATACGTTTTCGCCTATTTTCTTACATTTTGATACATTTTTGTATGTTATAAAAATGGATAAAAACGTTTGAAAATGGACGAAAACGTAAAAAAACGTATGAAACGTACAAAAACATATGGAAATGTAAAAAACGGAAGAAACGTATAAAAACGTATGGAAATGTATAAAAACATATGAAAGCATATAAAAACAAATAAAAACGTAAAAAAACAGACGAAAACGTATAAAAACGGATAAAAACTTAAGAAAAATGAACGAAAACAAATAAAAACGTATGAAAACATATAAAAAAGGAGGTTAAAGGTCCCAACTGATTGAGACAATTGGTTGAGGGGTTATTGCACCAAGTTATCACTATACTAGTCTAAAATATTCATATAGGTCACTCTACATTTTTCTTCTTTTATTCTAGCCATCTAACTAATAAACACTTTTATTTTCATCATCGATAACTAGCTGCCTCATTTTGCCGGTCAATAACTATGACGTGGCAAATTAAAATTGAAAACTAAACAAAACCGGTAAATGTATCACATATATTCCCCATTGTTTTCACCATGTATCTCATATATTTTCACCCTCCAAAAACCAAAACCTCCACCTGCACTCTGATAAGGATTTATTTGGTATCTTTTTAAGGGGTCATATAATCCCAAAATCGAATAAATATGGTCAAATATTGCCCCAAATCATTTCTTTTTGTATTTTAGGTACTTTGGGATGAGAAATCTGGAAATCGGCACTTTTTAAACGTATTTGGACGAAAAAATTAAGAAAACGACAAAGTCGCGAAAAACCGTCAGAAAAGGAAGACTGACGGTGTCACATGACACAACGTGACGTCGTCACTTGTTATTTCAAGCCGGAAGAAATTTACACACGTCGCTTCAGAGAACTTTGAAGACATTACAACCTGACGGCGTTAGGTGTAAATAGGAGATAAGCGTCACGTATTAAGACATTAAGGGACGGCGTCAGCTATTACAACACGACCCGACTTGCACAAGACGAAGCCCTAACACGACGAGCTGACGGCGTCACGACCTATAAGGTGACGCCGTCAACCTTGTAAATCGATATATACTTTCGCATTTTTTCTTTAATTCGTTTCGTTGTTTAATCTTTGGTAAACATAATACTGGAGAGCAACGGACAGAAGTGCCATAAATTCAGTCCCAGGAGTGATAACATTGGAGTCAAAAGTTTGAGATTCTTGTTTAGGAGGAAGCTTTCTGCCTTCTCTCTCAAACTCCTCCCTCAGCCTCTCCTCCTCGGCAGCCTAAAAAGTCAAAGTCAAAGGGTTTAATCAACACAAAAGCTAAAGCGAAAAAACCCAGAGCAGGGTTAACATGCATACCGCATCTGCTGCATCTTTGGCTGCTCGAAACCGCCTAGACCGCTGCTGGTTCATTTTTGCCCTTGGGGCAACACCATTTACAACACACTTCCAGATATGTTAGGAATTGCAAAGTGTCAATTTCAAGTAGTACAGTAGTATCACAATAATTTTTAAACACACTACCCACCAATAGCCAAATAAAGCAGCTTTCGTGGCCGCACCATCCCAAAAAGTCGATCTATGTAATCAAACATGCATTGAAACACCTCATTAAAAGAGGTTGGAGAAGGCTGCATACAGGAAAATAGTCTAAATGAGCAATTTTAATCATTACAGCTACATACATAATATGAAAACAAAATGATGCACACACAAAATTTAATACAAACACAACAACTCAGAAAGGAAAAAAAAAATTAACTAAAATAGATAGTAGACAGAGTACAACGCTTTTAAAAACTTAATGATAAATCTAAAATCGAACTATAAACAACTCTTTAACATATAAGTTATCAGCAAGGAGTAAAACAGTACAGTACAGTTATCAACCTGTTGATAGGTAAAACCTATAAATATTTTAAAGATGGTTATTCCCATTTTCAGGTTCACATATGGACATTAAATCTGGCATATAAATTTGTTGTTTTAAAACTCCCCACTTGCGATTTTAGATTCTCTTTGGATGGTTTTAATCAAAAACTTAGCACTCAAGAAACCACACTAAAGCCCCCTATAGACTCTCTGTTGTTCATATGTCAAAAACCAATATTTTTATTTATAACCTTAGGGACACTCCTCGAAGGACAAACCTCTGCAATCTGAAAGTTTTCTCTAAAACATCAGGATAATACACAGTATGAAAATCAGTGGAATAACTAACTAACCACTGAAGCCATTCTGGTTACTAAAGATTTCTATTTGTTGATTATCCACACCATAGATCACCTTCAGACTTTTGAACCCAAGATTCAAACTGACAATGTGCACCTACATGCCATTAACAACTTAAAAAAGAATGGTCAACAAAATCTTATGTACTACACTTGAAGCGTTATCCTTTCGTCATGAATACTTGGCACTATCCTTGAAAAAGATATTTTCCAATAACAACATCTATTCGTTCGTTTGTATCTCTAGGGGAAACTAGTTCTAACTTCTAAATCTACATGGCTGTTCACCTTTTTAACGATGTTTTAGTAAGAGCACTGGACTGTATTTGCATTTAACAATCTTCAATATGTGGGAATGTATAACAGACTCAAACAGCTTATTAGATTTAATTATTATGAAATCTTTCTATTCTTTCTAACTCCAAATGTTCCTTAGGAATTTCTATAAGACCGAAAAGTAGTGTTGGTTTGTTCATGATAACTTGTCTTGTATTCACCTGGTATCAATGAACTAACTACACGCACTTGAGTCAAGCAATCACTAAGGGGGTGTTTATCTAAGCTTATTTTACGGTCTTAAGCTTATGGGGTTGTTTGGATTAGCTTATTTATCCGGCTGATGGGCTTGTTTGACTTTGGAAAAGGCGCTAAGCCTACTTTGCAGAGCTTATGCGTGTGTCGACTTGAACTTATTGGCAATAAGTTCAAGATGATAAGCTCTGCAAAGTGTGCTTAGTGACTTTTCCAAAGTCAAATAAGCCCATAAGCTGGCTAAATAAGCTAATCAAACACCCCCATGTTTTAATAAATAGTTTATGGTTTATGATGAATAAGCTGATAACCTAAGGTTGAGTGTTTGGATTAGCTTTATAATAAAAACGGTGGAAAGAAACTTGATAAGTCCATAAGCCACAAAAAAAAAAAAATAAATAAATAAAAAAAAAAAAAAAAAGCCCCCTTCAATTCAATGGATATGGTTATATAAGTCCTGAGGTTATATGCTTATTCAAACACTTCAATTGGCTTATTTGGGCTATATAAGCTAATAAGCCCCACGAAAAAAGCTAACAAAACACCCCCTAAGCACTTTTTTTTTTTTTTTTTTTGGTATACCTGGGTTTCCGACTCGACATTGCGAGCGGACTAATCCCAGGGCGACTAGCCTTTTGGATAGCCCAGAGTCGTCGCAGGGGAACCTACGTGGCCAATGGGGGATTAATTTTCTCCCTAGGGTTCGAACCTAAGACCTCTTGGCACTTTCGTCCTAAGAGGCTAAGCCCTTACCTAAGCACCTATTTGAATAAGCTATTAAAGTGATTTGGGAGTGTATTAAAAAATAATCTGATAAGTAGTCCAAATTTTACAAACACCCCTAAATAAAATAAAACATATAAAAAGAAAACAAAGTAGTAACTAACCTGGTCTTCAGGATGAAAACAACGGTGAATGATAGCATTCATATCAAGATAAAGATTATCATATTCAATTTTATTAGCGTTTGGTTTACTTGTGTCAACATCAACACTTTCTTCTTCAATTACATCCACTATAACCTTTGGATATTTTTCAGCCAGCCACCGGTAAAACGCCGGAATACCCATTGCGCTTGCTTTTCTTGGGGAAACGTACTACGGAAGCTTCTTTGTTTTTAGGCGGGTAAAGAAACTTTAGAGAATGGTTAGTGAATTACATGGAGGGTCCCTGTGCTATGTCCAAAATTGCAACTTTCGTCCCTCGAAGCTTGAAGTTGCATCGGTAGAATGGTAGGTAGTCCCTAATTTGGAAAACAAATAACACCGCCGGTCTTTTGGTTTAGCTGGTGTTAAGTGAGTTCCGTTATCATTTACACGTTAGCCCCTTTGGTTAAAGATTGTTGCATCGTCTATCCTTAATAATAACAGGGGTGTATAATTTAAAGTTTTCATACGTTTTCTAACGTTTTTATCCGTTTTTTACGTTTTAATACGTTTTCGACCGTTTTATACGTTTTCGTCCGTTTTTATACGTTTTCGTACGTTTTCGCCAATTTTCTTACATATTCATACGTTTTTGTACTTTTTATCCGTTTTTATATGTTTTCGTCCGTTTTATACATTTTCGTCCGTTTTTCTTAAGTTGTCATACGTTTTTATATGTTTTCGTCCGTTTTATACATTTTCGTCCGTTTTTCTTAAGTTGTCATACGTTTTTATACGTCTTCATCCGTTTATATACGTTTTTGTACGTTTTCATAAGTTTTTATCCGTTTTCGTCTATTTTTCTTATGTTTATATCCATTTTTATAGACTTTCGCCCGTTCTCTTATATTTTCATACGTTTTAACCATTTTTATATTTTTTCGTCCGTTTTTATACGTTTTCATACGTTTTTATACTTTTTCATCCGTTTTTATACGTTTACATACATTTTTATCCGTTTTTATACGTTTTCGCCTATTTTCTTACATTTTGATACATTTTTGTACGTTATAAAAATGGATAAAAACGTTTGAAAATGGACGAAAACGTAGAAAAACGTATGAAACGTACAAAAACATATGGAAATGTAAAAAACGGAAGAAACGTATAAAAACAGATGAAAGCATATAAAAATGAATAAAAACATAAAAAAACAGACGAAAACGTATAAAAACGAATAAAAACGTATGACAACTTAAGAAAAATGAACGAAAACAAATAAAAACGTATGAAAACATATAAAAAAGGAGGTTAAAGGTCCCAACTGATTGAGACAATTGGTTGAGGGGTTATTGCACCAAGTTATCACTATACTAGTCTAAAATATTCATATAGGTCACTCTACATTTTTCTTCTTTTATTCTAGCCATCTAACTAACAAACACTTTTATTTTCATCATCGATAACTAGCTGCCTCATTTTGCCGGTCAATAACTATGACGTGGCAAATTAAAATTGAAAACTAAACAAAACCGGTAAATGTATCACATATATTCCCCATTGTTTTCACCATGTATCTCATATATTTTCACCCTCCAAAAACCAAAACCTCCACCTGCACTCTGATAAGGATTTATTTGGTATCTTTTTAAGGGGTCATATAATCCCAAAATTGAACAAATATGGTCAAATATTGCCCCAAATAATTTCTTTTTGTATTTTAGGTACTTTGGGATGAGAAATCTGGAAATCGGCACTTTTTAAACGTATTTGGATGAAAAAAATTAAGAAAACGACAAAGTCGCGAAAAACCGTCAGAAAAGGAAGACTGACGGTGTCACATGATACAACGTGACGTCGTGTTGGGTTTTAGGATTCTACTTCTGAGAAACTATCAAAATGTCAATCTGCTGCTGTATACTGAATCTGCTGCTGGATGTTGAATCTGCTGCTAGTGTGAAAGTGCTGCTAGAAGGATTGCAAGACTCTGCTGCTCAGAGATTATTATAGAAACGAGTCTTGTAATTATAGTAAAGATTGTATAAATATTCTATATGTTTAGAATATCTTTTGTTTGTGTAAGAAGTCATTGTAAACCGTGTAGGGTTCCTTGTCTATAAAAGGAGATCCTTAGGGTTAGAATATGTACGTGTCTATGAAAAAGTCGAATCACTTCAAGGTGTAAACCCTAGCATTGTTAAGAGTGCTCGTATTTAATATATTGAAGTGTTTAAGTGTGAAACTATTGTTCTTGTGTTCATCTTAAGTTAAACAGTATATTCCGCGTATTGTTTAAGTTGGTTACAATTCAAGTCAGCTTCTATATAAGATCAATTGCTCAACTGGGATTCAACACGTCGTCACTTGTTATTTCAAGCCGGAAGAAATTTACACACGTCGCTTCAGAGAACTTTGAAGACATTACAACCTGACGGCTTTAGGTGTAAATAGGAGATAAGCTTCACGTATTAAGACATTAAGGGACGGCATCAGCTATTACAACACGACCCGACTTGCACAAGATGAAGCCCTAACACGACGAGCTGACGGCGTCACGACCTATAAGGTGACGCCGTCAGCCTTGTAAATCTATATATACTTTCGCATTTTTTCTTTAATTCATGTAACACTTTGGAGAGGTAAACCCTAGACGATTTTTACTGCCATTGTAAGGCTTTTACAGCCTTTGAACTTCATGTTTCAATAAAGATAAGTTATCCCTTTAATCATTCGTTATGTCTATGTATCGTTTGATTATTTGTTTATCTTTTCTTTGCTTTAACATGGTAGCTTAAGTTTATTTGTGTTTGCTTAAATATAGTGAAACCTAGTTATTGAATATTGATTTGTTGTCTCTTGTTTAGTTGATTGCCTCGCATTAGGCTAAGAAAACTGGCCGGCCTCTTATATGTAACAAGCTTGAATGTCTTAGAAACGCAACAGTAGAGTGCACTATTGGTTTTTCGTTGTATTTATTGCGTGAATTGCGGCTTGTATATCTTGGATAACTTAATAGACTTTAAAGAATCTAGGGGATACTAAGATTCATAGAGTTGGGGACTTCGGCACCTCCCCACGACCAATATTAAGGAATACAGCGCTTCAACTAAAACAAGGACGTGACAATTCAACAAATCAGTAGGAGATAACTAGGGAGTAATTATATCTAAGTAAAAACGCTTTTCTCTCATAAGTAGTCACCACTTTTATTTTCCATTTTAATTAGTTTTAATTAATTTTATAAATATTAATAGTTTTTGGGTTAGTTGACTAGTAACTAATTCCGCCCACTCCTTTAAAACCGAGATTTTTAACTTGCTTTCATAAAAACATAAAAATACAAAAAGAATCATCCTTCACCTCCAGTCCTATCTTGTCATATATCTTGACCTAACGACGTTATTCCCCTGTACACTGCCTAGAGGATTGTAAAACCTTTTGCGAGGGTTGCAATTCTCACATCACACTCCAATATATACTCTTGTTTCTGGCCACTATTGCATATTCAGGCAAAAACTCTACCTTCAAATCCGATGTGACGCAACACTACCCAACCACCTGATGTGAATGAATGCACACCAGGCTGAACCACCACCGGTAGGATCCATTGCAAGTCGGATACACCATTTGGACCATGCTGGCTATATTTTATTTAGCTCTAATCAATAAACTTGTGTTGTTACCAGATTTTTGGTTTATGAAGTTGTTTTATGGTTTGGTGTTAATTGGCGAAGAGACAATAAGAAGAAAGAACATTTGAATGTTGAAACATTATATGATAATTTGAATCGTTCAAAGGTGAGTAACTAAATTAGTGAAACATGGTTTTTTTTGTGCCAATGGTAAATTATATTAATCTCCAAATATAGTACAATACTTGAATAACATAGAACTGAAATGGACATGCCCCAATTCAGTAACAAAAACAAAAAAACTTATTCATCCAACATCTAGTACTGCTCCATCCTATATCTGACATATCTAATCTCTAGCAAACAAGGCATAACAGAGCTAGCTACATAGAATCTTCCCTTCTTCATCCAGCCATAAAATTCAGCACTTGATTCACCTTTGATTGCACCTACCATCTAACTACATTTCCATCCCACCTTCCCATCAAGACCATTCAACCTAAAACCACAATGATCAAGGTAGGAAAAGGTGTATGGCATCATTAGGTACCCAAAACCCCTCCAAGTCAAGGGCTATACCAGATGTGTTACATTTCCATATCTATGAATGGCTTCACACATATGGGAATACACACCTTGAGGGAGGACCAACCATTACCTCATGTGGGGATGTAAAGAATGGACCATGAAGTTTCATCTTTCACAACTCTCAATTCCATTCTACTTACACCCCCGAGATCAGTTACCCTCCATAATACGGAACCTACCTTATGAATGCTAAAATTATCCAAAACAAGTGGTATTCATACTGTAAACTTCAACTTTACTCCAGACTATCAAAGATACACATGAATCACCACTGTTTGGGACAACAAACATTCAAGTTACAAGGCCATCTATTATACTGATCTAATGAATTCCTCAGCTTTTGTTGTTGATAAAACTGAGAAAATTGGTTACACAAACCATTTTGTTGCAGGTATCATGAGAATCACCTCTGATATATACCATGAGAGACTGTAATTCCAAATAGTATTCGAGAACCAAAAGTAGGATTTATTTGGCTATTTGACATCATACTTAAAACTGCAGGCAGGATACTACTTTATGGTAGCAAGAGGAATCAATTACTTTAGGAGAACCAATGAAATAGTAGTGTTACTCCCCAATCTGTCATAAGATTCCAAAAATGATTGATCCTAGCCACCAAGGTACTAGCTAAGTGCCCATACATCCTTGTCCCAAACACCCAATTCAGTATACTGTCAGTTAACAGTTTTGATAATACACATGTCCACTCCCCATTCCTGTCCTACTTTTTGAACCTGACTGGATTTCTTCACTTTTAAACCGAGGAGTTGTAATTTAACACTTTCAATGATAATATTCAAAATAGTCTTCCAATCAAATTCTTCTCCTCTGAATAGCCTTGAGTTTCTTTCTCTCCATATGTGGTAAACAACTGTGGCAAGCACAATTCTTCTTACTACACTCCAAATGGTTTTATTGTTTGGTTTACTCTCAAACTGCACAATCACACTTTCCCAACTGTCACTGAGATCAGTTTGACCCAGTTTATCTTTAAGTCTTGTCCATTGATGAGACGAAAAGTGTTACGCTTTTAGGGGGTCATTTAAGCCCTAATTCGTATAAATGTGATCAAATATTGCCCTAAATCGTTCCTTTTGTCATTTTAGGTACTTTTGAGAAGAATTCTGGAAAACATGCATATTCGGACGTTTTTGGAGCATAAAAGTAAAGAAAACGACAAAGTCTCAAAAGTTGAAGATTTACAACCTGACGGCGTCAGAAGTCACAAGGTGACGCCGTCAGAAAGCCTTGACTAAAGAGTGGAAATCAATTTTTAAATGACGGGCCAGAGGATTTAACACCTGACGCCGTCAGGTGTTAGGAAACGTAGGCCGTCAGGAGTAAAGTTAAAGAGTGACGGCCCAGAAGAGTTTATAAGGTGATGGCATCATAAGTGGATCTAGGCCATCCGAGATACCTAATGGCGGCGAGATGACGGCGTCAGCCCTTATAACCTGACGCCGTCAGAGTGTAAAATCTATATATAGTTTTCTAATTTTCATTCATTAGTGTGGAACTTTGTGGAGAACTTTTATGGAAAACCCTAAAGACGAATTTCCTGTACTTTTTAGGGTTTCCAACCCTTGGAACCCTCATGCTTAATTAAAGATAAGTCTTCACTTCAATTCAATCAATATGTCTATGTGTTGGTTGATTATCTATCTTTCTTGTCTTTTAATTAACATGTGTAGCTAAATTCTTCTTGTGTTTGCTTAGATCTAATGAAACCTAACTATTAATTATTAGTTAATTGGTGTGTTGTTGTTTGTTGGGATGATTGTTCCATCAATGTTAGGCTCAAGAAAACTGGCCAACCTCCTTTATGGTAATGTGCTTGAACGTCTTGGGAAACATGTAGCCAAGGCATACTAGGCTATTAAGGTAGTATTTAACGTATGAGCCACTGTTTACAACCCCTATGGTTGTGTCGTGCATGGCATAGGGAGAGATTAGAGCTCATAGAATTGGAGAGATATGTATGCCACTCCATGAGTTATTAGGAATACACCCTTCATCCACACAAGTAACATACATATCAATTAACCGGTAAAAGATAGTTAGGGAGTAATGAAATATAAGTAAACACAACTTTCTCCATATTGTTTTCACAACCACAATAGTTTAGATATTTATTTTATTTTAATTTGCATAAGTAGTAACTTTGGGTTAGTTGACTAGCAACTAATTCCGCCCTTCTTCCAAAACCGAGATTTTACTTGCTTTCCATAAAATATAAAAATACAAAATGAATCTTCCTTCCACCCTTAGACCTATTAGAGTAGTTTTTCTATCCTAACGAACACTATTCCCTGTGAGAGAACGATCAATCCCCCGTACTTACTACTATCCTATACTACATCGGTCAGGTACACTGCCTGGTGGGGTTGTAAGCCTCTTGAGATCCCTCGAGAGGTAAAACCTGTTGTAAGGTTACAAAACCACGCATCATCCATATTTCTTGAGAATGCTCAAATTCAAAAAACAAGTGATTGTGTGAGTCACTCACGATATTGCACAATGGGCATTTCATATAAGTATTACTATTCCATCTCATTATTCTGTCCTATGTTTGTAACCTTCCTCTCATGGTCATCCAAAGGACAAGTGAAAATCTTAGGTTGCATTGAGAAAACCATACTACATTACACCACCTCACTTCTTGAAATTTCTTTCTCAGATGTTCCCATACAGCTTTGGTAGAAAATTCCATCATATTTTCATCTATGCTTTTCCACTTTGTAAGATCTTCTTTGTTTGCCAACAGGTTTGGGACATTGATTGTATTCAATATGGGGAATTGTCGTCTCTATTCTTCAGGCCATGCCCAACTGCCATTGACCACAATATCTTTAACTGACATGGATTCATCCAGCCTAGCTTCATTTCTGCATCTGTTGGACACAATTTCACTTAACCTTCCCACATTGCTCAATAAGTCATGCCATACATTGGTTGATTCCCTATTTCCAAGTTTTTTCAAATATTTTTTGACTTTATCTCTCAAATCTAATAAATTCTTCCACATCCAGCTATCATGTTGCTCTTTTTGAATGTCCCAAATATTTCTTCCCTTTAGTTTTACTACACTTACCTATTCCACCCATAAAGAGTTCTTGTTAGCAGCTATATTCCAAAGATATTTAATCAATAAAGCCTCATTCCATGTATCAAGCATTCTCAGCCCCAAACCACCTTGCATATTAGGACTGCAAATAACTTTCCAAGCCACTTCACCTTTCCCCTACTGATTTCTCCTTTACACCACAAAAACCCTTTCAGCACTTTATCAATATCCTTAATCCACTAGCTTGTAAAGTGGCCCATTTTTATCTCTCGGTGATTTTCTTTTGAGTTTTTAGGCCATGGCCCATTAACTATGTAACCATCCATGATCCATATTAGGGGTGTTCGCGGATGGGGTAATATCCACAATAACCGAAACCGAACCGAAAAAAATTGAATCGAATTCGTAACCGAACCGAATTAGACATAACCGAACCGAACTAAATATTCGGTTATCGGTTTGGATATGGTTTTGACAATGAAACCAAAAACCGAATTCTTATATATATATATATATATTTTTTCTGTGTATTTATATGAAAAAAAAGTACTAAAACTCTTTTGTAGTATAAATATAACATTTTTCTATGTATTTTTTTTTTTATTTTTGAGAAAAGTCCAAAATACATCCCTGTGGTATGCCCAAATCTCGCTTTTCATCCTTTTTCTTTTTTTCAGAACAAAATCATCCACCGTTTGCAAAGTTGGAACAAATACATCCCTCCGTTAGTAATATCAGTTAATGAGGACTAACGATGCAAATGATTTTCCGTTATCTCCTAACAGAGTTAAAATATTTGCATCGTTAGTCCTCATTGAGTTAAAATATTTGCATCGTTAGTCCTCATTGACTATTCTTACGTTTTTATCCTTTTTCATCCATTTTTCTTACGTTTTCATCTGTTTTTATCCATTTTCATCCGTTTTTCTCATGTTTTCATAGGTTTTTATCAGTTTTCATCCGTTTTTATATGTTTTCATCCATTTTTCTAATGTTTTATCCGTTCTTCCGTTTTCTCACGTTTTCATACGTTTTTTTATCCGTGTTCATACACTTTTATTCGTTTTCGTCTATTATTCTACGTTTTCGTCCATTTTTCTTATGTTTTTATCCGTTTTCATCCATTTTTATATATATATTATGTATGAAAATGGGTAAAAATATATGAAAATAAATAAAAACATACAAAAACTTGACATTTGATAAAAATGTTTCTATATCGATTTTAAATCACGATTTGACCCCTTTCTGGTCCGAATCATCAAAAGTGTAAAACACGAAAGTTGTCCAGAATGATGTTTTACATAAAGAATCACGAGATTTTAATCTGAAATTGCAAAACAATGGCTGTTTACTATCAAAACTTAAGCGGTTTTCGACTAAATTCATAACTTATACACTTATAAACTCTTGTAAATCTTATAATTTTGATGATTTACACAACTTATAACTTATAAGATTTATAAGAGTTATAAGTTTATAAGTTATGAATTGGGTAGAAAACCGCTTAAGTTTTGGTATTAAAAAGTCATTATTTTGCAATTTCAGGTTAAAATCTCGCGTGTTTTGATGTAAAACATCATTCCGGACAACTTTCGTATTTTACACTTTTGATGATTCGGATCAGAAAGGGGTCAAAATCATGATTTAAAATTAATACAGAAACATTTTTATCAAATGTCAAGTTTTCATACGTTTTTGTCGATTTTCATATATTTTTATCCGTTTTCCTACATATTATATGTATAAAATGGTTGAAAACGGATAAAATATAAGAAAAACAGATGAAAACATGTAATAATAGACTAAAATGAATAAAAANAAAACATCATTCCGGACAACTTTCGTATTTTACACTTTTGATGATTCGGATCAGAAAGGGGTCAAAATCATGATTTAAAATTAATACAGAAACATTTTTATCAAATGTCAAGTTTTCATACGTTTTTGTCGATTTTCATATATTTTTATCCGTTTTCCTACATATTATATGTATAAAATGGTTGAAAACGGATAAAATATAAGAAAAACAGATGAAAACATGTAATAATAGACTAAAATGAATAAAAATGTATGAACACGGATAAAAAGATATGAAAACGTGATAAAAACACGAGAAAAATGGATGAAAACGTATAAAAACAGACGAAAACTGATAAAAACCTATGAAAACATGAGAAAAATGGACGAAAACGTAAGAAAAACGGACGAAAAAGAATAAAAACGTAAGAATAGTCAATGAGGACTAACGATGCGAATATTTTAACTCAATGAGGATTAACGATGCAAATATTTTAACTCTATAGTCAATGAGGACTAACGATGCAAATATTTTAACTCAATGAGGACTAATGATGCAAATATTTTAACTCTTGTTAGGAGATAACGGAAAATCATTTGCATCATTAGTCCTCATTAATTGATATTACTAACGGAGGGATATATTTGTGACGACTTTACTAACGGTGGATAATTTTGTTCCGAAAAAAAAGAAAAATGATGAAAAGTGGGATTTGGGCATACCACAGGGATGTATTTTGGACTTTTATCTTAATTTTTTTTTACTGAAACTCCTTTGTAGTATAAATATATCATTATTTAAGCTAGACAAAAAATTTTGTGCTAAAATATATATAATTAAATAAAAAATAATGAAAATAATGTAATTCCGGTTATTCGGTTCGGTTTTCGGTTATAGGGGTTCGGTTATTCGGTTCGGTTGAATCAAATTTGAATTTGGTTCAGTTCGGGTTTCGGTTTAACCAAAAAAAAATTTAACCCACCTAACCGAACCGAATAACCCGATAACCGAACCGATAAACACCCTTAATCCATATATCTCTTTTGCGGACTACGCATCCACACGTACCGACGGAGCGGGAGATAAGTGGTACACTTTCAAACCCGAGCCAAACCCTTATGGAGATTCATATAACCCCTCATGGAAAAATCACCCCAACCTTAGGTGGAAGTCAAATCAAAATGCACCCCAAAACAATTCTTCCAACCCACCTAACCGGTTTCAACCCAACGGTAATTCCTCAAACCGTACTTTCAACAACAATCCTTCCAACAATTATGGTAGTACCAACAATTTTGAAGGATTGATGTCAAATTTTATGGAATCTCAAGAAGCTCGTATAGCTAAATTCACATCCGAGTTTAATCAACAACAAGTAGAGATGACCAATAAGATTGACAATTTGTTGAAAGCCCTCAACAACCAAGTGCTATCACCCCCACAAAAGGACGCTAGAAACACTAATAGCGGACCCCAAATCAAAAACCCTTCTTCATCCCAACATGTCCACTTCGTCAACGTTGTGACCATTAGACCAATTGATAGGAGTGAGAATGATAACGAATCAAAGGATGATGTTAAGGAAATAGAGGATGATAGGAAGATGGAAGAAGTAGTAGAAGAAGAAGACTTCTTCAATAAGTTACCAACTAGGGAGGAGCGAGCATATCATAAGAACCTATTCGATGACTCCGAGACCCCATACATCCTAGGTAACCCAATTTTCAAGGTGGGCGATCTATCTAATCTCAACATACCATGCAACATCGGGCATTTGCATATTTGGAAAGCATACATTGACCCTAGATCACCCATTAACATCATGACTAGAGCTCAATACAATTTGATAATGAAAAGTCAACTAGGGTATAGAGTGTTTCCCGATAAGGGATGGATTAGTAACTTCACGGGAAGAGTTAAAG
>LBNU01037022.1:177501-198648 GCA_014162995.1 Artemisia annua | reverse complement strand
AAAAAAAACTTTCACACTTAAAAACACTTTCAAAAGCACACACACAAACACAAGAACCATGTTATCCGACCAAACACGACGTCAAAAGTCACGTGAAGTAAGCTCACGTTACCTCTCACCACCTTCACCACCACCAAACCTTAAAACAACAACAACAAAACAAAAAGGTAAACATAAACACACAGGTTTCATACGAGGTTTTTGGCCCTCTACAAAAACTCATGCATCAAAATCCCATAATGAAAATGAGCCAACAACTAATATAACTACTCTTGCTGACCATCTTAGAAGATCCGAAAAAACGCCATTTTTTAATAAGAAGAATAGCTTGAAGGAGAATAATATGAATCATACGCCGGTTTTCGGTGCTGGGTCGATGAAACATGCTGGAAAGATGATGTTTCAAGGGAGAACATCGGTTTCGTCGTCCAAGTCATCATTGTCTTCCGCGAAGTCTTCGGATATATTTGATTCGAATCAAGTGATACTTCCTGGGAGATTGTCAGTGGATGAAAATGCTCTTCGTAGGAAATCGTCGTATTATAAGATGAGATCGGATTCCTTTTCTGAAAGTTTGGATAGTAGTGATCTTGGTTCTCCTTTTACCGCGTCGTATATGGCACCTACATTGAGTTCATCAATGTGCATGAACCCCTCTTTAAGCATGCATAATAAGAGTGGGATTAAAAGGGGACATTCGTTGTCTCCACGATTGGAATGGGAGTCGTCGCCATCGAGAATGGGATTGGGGTCACCGTCGTTTTCAAGTTTGAAGCCTCCTATGGGATCAGTGACTAGGAGTAAGAAGAATCTGGTGCATATGGGATTGGATTTGATTAAGGGTAAGAAAGGAGGGTCGAAGTTGAGTTCA
The DNA here is from genome assembly GCA_014162995.1 of Artemisia annua. Taxonomy (NCBI): domain Eukaryota; kingdom Viridiplantae; phylum Streptophyta; class Magnoliopsida; order Asterales; family Asteraceae; genus Artemisia; species Artemisia annua. The sequence goes on along the minus strand of LBNU01037022.1, from coordinate 197,777 downwards.
AATTCGGTTATGGCGGATAGTGGTACGAATATGGAGAATGTCTATCAGCTGCGATTGTTGTGGAATAGTTGGATGCAATGGAGGTACGCAAATGCTAGAGCACAAGTTGTTCAAAAGAACATTAGTGATCGATGTGAGGTATGTCTAGCTGCTCTTTATGCTATGTTTTTGTTTTCTCTTTTTTATGTCATGCTTATGGTGATTCAAATAGTTAATTTAGTCGATCACCCTATCGACAAGCAGGAAAAAAAATGATACACTGTAAGATTTGGCACTACAACATGCTATTGATCATTGATTAAGAATACAAAGAGATAAATACAAGGAAACTTCAATACAAATAATTTTTCGTTGACCACGCGTTAACTTCACTTAGATATCAAGCAATTGCAGAAAAAATGTACCAAGAAAGTACAAGGGTCATGTAAAGGGTATCGTTTAATTAGCATTTTAATGAATGGGACACAATAATTGTGTAGTAACTAAGTTAACTGCAGCATAATTTGGTAAAGTATAAAACTTCTTTTAATATAAGTTTTATTAACTGCAGCAAAATTTGTTATATGCGAGTGAACGTATGTCAAAACTGAGACAGTCTGTGCTGCAAAAAAAGTTGCAACTACAGAAGGAGAAATTAGAAATGAAGCTCAATTTAATCCTGCATTCTCAAGTGAGTATTTTTTTTACGTAACTGATGTAATTTAATTTTTAGTGTGTATGTTGCAATTTATAGCTTGTTTTTAAGTAGTTACAAATCCACTAACGCCTTTTTGTTTAGATGAAAATGTTGGAGGCATGGGGAGACATCGAAAGAGGACACATAGTCGATGTTTCAGCATTGAAAGATCATTTACACGCAGTTGTTTGTATGATACCAATTATTGAAGGAGCTAAGGTAAAAAAAATTGTTTTAACTTTGGAATCAAATTCGTCTAGTGTCCAACCCAAAATTGACTTGGTAAATATTTAGCTTAGAATAAAACATATGATAAATGAGCTAATATCACATATCAATTAAATTTCTCTATAGGTGGATGTTGAATCAACTACAATCGCTTTCCAACAAACATCACATCTGGTTGCCACAATCAAGTCCATGGTATCAACATTTTCGCACATGGTAAGCTATTCCAAGATATAGTCGTATATTTGGTGTCAAGGTATCTTTTTGTGCACATATATATATTGGCCATATGCTATCTAATAATTGTAATTGTAAATCGTTGAAATAGGCTCATGACACACTTTCGGAGCTAGCAGCGGTTGCAACTCAGGAGAAGTTGTTACTAGAAGAATGTTTTGAACATCTGAGACTCATTTCGATATTAGAGGTAGGAAACTATAACCAAATCTTTGGCACTTGATTAATTACTCGCAATATCTTAAGACTATTAATCTGATCATATGTATCAAGTTTTGCTAATAAACTTTTCTATTTGTGTTTTGTGTGATCAAACAGATCCAAGAAAGCAATCTTAGGTGTAGCATTATGGCAATGGATTCCTTAAATGAGCAACAATATCAAACACGACAGATTTATATGTAAGCTGCATGTTTTAATTTACATACACAAATAATGATCTAACAATTGAAATACTCGAACGTTGGTTATTGTCTTTAGTAACTTTATATTTTCACAAGTTTGAATATAATGTTACCTGTCTACATAATAGATAGAACATATTTCAAACATCCCCATTCCCCTTGTAGATGAGGTTAGTTTATTGGTGGCAATCGGGTCCGATTTTGGATTGACCTGAACATGACCCGTTTCCTTAATCTATATCTATACTATATATAAAGGAAAAATGATCAATTTTGAAAAGTGGAAAATTGAAAAGTCAAGTACAGTAAAACCTCTATAAATTAATAATGTTGGACCGAGATATTTTATTAATTTAGCGAGATATTATTATATCGATAAATTAATAATTTATTAATTTAAAGAGGTTTTACATATGGTCTTTAAATTTTCAAGTATAGTATATTAGTTACAATGTATACTCATTAGAGATGAAAATAAATTTGAAAAATAAGTTCCAATTAAAATTTTATGAATTTATATTCACAATTTATGAAAATAAAATTAACACTTTTTGTTGCAATAAAAGAAGATAACACACCAACACTTTAGTGCAATAAAGAGATTTTGAGATAAACTCAATATAGATTTGAAGTTCAATAAAAAATAATAATTGACAATGAATTCGTTTTCTACTAAACAATTTTTGGATTTTGAAGTGTATATCTCACACACACATATATATATATATATAGAATTTTTAATAATTATTAATTTATAGATTCGTTGGGACTAATATATATACACTGGGGTTTCAAAAAAATTATCATCTTATTATTTTATCGATTGGGGTCCAAATTTGTACCGGTCCCAAGTTGGGACTGGACAAATTATTAATTTTATTGAGATTATTAATTTATCGAGTATTAATTTATAAAGGTTTTACTGTAATGTGAAATCTTGAAAAATCTTATTAAAGGAAATTATGAAATGTAATTAATACTTTTATTAAAACACCCCCATTACTTAAAAGTACAATGATTTATTCACATTGTACAACTAATTAAAAACATATCTACCAAATTAAATACAACCAATTAATACAAATCACAAACCGGGTTGACCCGGGACGCTTCAAACCCGACGGGTTGAACCGATTTAATTTGACTCGTTTTCGACCCAACCTATCAAGTTGACCCGGTTTAAATCGACCAATTTTTCGACCGGAACAGTTCAACCGGTTGAACCACCCGGGTCAAACCGGGTTTCAAAACATTATGTTTAATTCCCAAATCTTCAAACTTTTATTATTTTTCATTCATAACCTATAAATTTTTTTTTTTATGAATAAACTATTTGTCGCTATAAAATCTCGTTGTTATGCACGGGTACTCGTCTAGTCTATTAGACAATAAAATATGTATAGGATTTATATTTATCTTTATTATGTTTATTTAGTTTCCTAATAGGATTAGGTGCGAAAATTAAAAAGAGGCCCCGACAAAACTAAAAAAAATAAAAATAAAATAAAAATAAATAATAAATAAATAAAAAACCTTAAAGGTGTGCATAAAATGTGTGTTCATTTATAACAATTTCTTATAATGAGGCTCCTTAATGATGTTTTATTTATTGTGGCAAGATGAGTTGTATTTAATTAATATGATTTACAAAAAATATACAGTCGGATATATAGCATAAGTACACAAAGTGGGGTCTCTTAGATTGAAGGGCCCTGTGCGACTGCACCACTTGCATACCCTCTTCGCCGCCACTGGGTATCTTGTTCATCAAGATTATGTTAGCCTATAAATATAGGTTATTGTAAAGATTAGCAAAAGAAACGGAGAACCGGACCTAAACTGAGAAGAACCGAATAGGATCTAGACCAGATGGTTCCAGTTATGGTTCTTGAGTTTGAGAATTTTCATTATTGGGTCGGGTTCGGGTCCACCTGCTTTTGGTTCCGGAACCGAATACCCAATAATTCTAAAAGCATGTATTTTTCTTTACTTCTCATACTCAACGCCGATTGTGGAAGCTTTGATTTGCACCCAAAATTGGGTGAGAAAGTCGAGAACACAATTTAATTGGGAACCTCTTATTAAAGATGATGTAATTTAGTAATTGTGAAAAATATGTAATAACTAATTAGAGAAACTAACCTGAAGAGATAAAGGAAAATAAACGGTGGAACCATAAACGGTTATGATTATTTGGTTGGATAAAGTTTGAAGTTATTTTATTTTGATTTTCTGATTGTTATGCATTATTGTTTTGTTAAAAATCTGAATAATGTGAAACTTCATAATGATTATTTGTTTGAGTTTATGATTTAGTTGTTGAACGTCATTGATTTAAACGTAAATTGTTGCAAATGCTTGAAAAATTCATTTTTATTTATTATTATTTTTTTGCACTTTTTATTTGCTTAATTCATTAGTGCATGAGGTTTTTATTTTTCTTTTAGAGAATCAGTTCCTAATAGGTAGACCCGAAGAACTGGAACAGGAACCGGAACCGAAACCAAAACATGAACCAAAGACAATACGACAGTTCCTACTTTTCACAAAATTTGGTTATCGAACCTATAGGTTCCCGTTCTGAACCCGTGCTCATCCCTACTTAATTTATCGCGCAATTTATAAGATATAATTTTGCTATTTTACATGGTATAGGAGTTTTAGGTTCAAGCCACCATAAAAAAATTGCTATCTTCCGGTCAAAGGCTTGGTGATTCGGAGAGATCCTAGTTTATTTTTTTGCTTTATTGTTATTGCTTAATTTTTTATTTTTTTTTAACTTTCATATCCAACATATAAACCCTATTACACAAAACCCTAGCCGTTATAATACACCCACAGTATGTTGAGTAGCCACCAATCAACTGAATTTGTCGTCCGTGTCAATACTATCTTCTTCATTACCGGATATCATTCTTGTCAACGACAAAAGTTGACCAACAAATTGTCGCTCACTTCTAAAAGCAAAGCAAGCCATTACTTAAAAAAAATAAATAGCAAACGTCACATAAAGGGGGAAACGTCAAGCAGTATACACCTACGTCGCCGAATACAAATCTATATCCATGCAAACCAACAACAAGGAAGAGAAGAAGAAATGAAGAAGAAGAAGCTGCTTTAACATTCATGCTAGTTTGTCTGTTCGGAAGCCTGTCGTTCAAACTACGAGAGTATTAGACAATAAAATATGTATAGGATATGTATCTTGTTCATCAAGATTATGTTAGCCTATAAATATAGGTTATTGTATCATTGCAGGTTATAAGGATTGCAAATGGGTTAAACATGTCGGGAATATATGTTTTTTATTTGTTAAGTATAATGTTGAACGGGTTGGTGAAGTCTAACTTAACATACCCCGTTAATTAACTGGTTAGGAACGTCAACGATTTTGTGACCACAATCCGTTTAGAGCCAACCAGAACCCATTTACTTTTGTGTTGGATTCGTGTCATATAAAGAATTGCAAACCCTAGTTTTTTTTAATACTTCATGTTATTATAAAAATCAAAGTATAACTTACATATGTTTTGTAACCACCCATGACTATACCTAGCTTGTACCATCTTACATTTCCATGAATAATAAGCTACAATAGGCATGTCTTTGATTCATATACATGACTATTGTTGAGCATTCAAGCTTGATACGGAGTACTTACTTATGAAACATTGGGCCCAAAATGGAACTCTCGTTCGGTTTGTCGTTCTTTTTTCTTTGAATGACGGAATTTTATTAAAACAAAAAGATCTAGCAAGATGCTAGAAGGCAACAAAATAACCTTACATGATCGGAGAGATACTAAAACCGGGGTTTTCACCCATAAATCCCAATCTAATATACATTTCTTACGCTTAATAGTCATCCAACAAAATAATAAGCTTTGGACATTCATAAAGATATCACAACAGTTTGGTTTGTCGTTATACCTGCCTTTTTGTAAGATAAGTCCGTGTACAAATTCTTCAACTTTTGCAAGTGTTTTCTATAATATTTTCCAGTACAAGTATTCTTAATAGACATAATAATAGAATCTTTTAATTACAATGAAGTCAACTGCCTTTACAAAACACTCTATTAACTACTCAATTCAATAATAAGATTTATGTAATGGTGAATTTGTTGGTGAGGGTACTCATAATAGAAGGGTCGCGACTACTACTTTATCTTATTTTCATAAATAAACAATTTGTGGGCATTAGTGCTACACATGTTTGTTTATTGATGATCCTTAATAGCTAGCAGGCATATAATCGAGAACATGCTTCTTATAAACACAAGTGGTATTATATAATGTTGATTGTTTTACTAGATACAATTGTATTATAAAGAATTCATTTATCATATGATTATATGTCTTTTAAAACCATATCAACAATGGGCTCTCCCTATAACACAATGAATGTAAACATCTCATATATTCAGATTAGATGATTTTAATCATATTTGAAATAGATGATATATATTACTATTACTAATTACTAAGAAGTATACAAAATTCAAGGATATATATGGTTGGCCCAAGTCATTTGTGTAAATAAGTAAACTAGAGTACAAAATTGTCATAAGCATGTAACTAATTACGGAGTATTATAGATGATGTGCAAAAACATACCCATTGACTTTCTTATATATAGTCAAAGTTCATGGACCTCCAATATCTCCATTGAAACACGCTAACATTAGATATTCCTTTTATTCTTCTTATGTTCTTGTTTAAATCTCTTTAGTGAGAAGAATCCATACACAAAATTTCAACTCCTAAATTCATATTCTCGACAAAATGAATGATTTATTTTCCAATTCCTTTAAGCAATATCAAGACTTGAAGAGACAAGCATACATTGATGACATAGAGAGTGGTGGTGGTGTTGTAAAAGAAACAGTTGATCTCGACAAATTCTTCCAAGACGTCGAGAAAGTGAAGGATGACATGCTCGTTGTTGAGAAGATCTACAAGAAGCTGCAAGACGCGAATGAGGAGAGCAAGATGCTCCAAAATGCCAATAAGGTTAAGCAACTTCGTTCAAAGATGGATTCAGATTTTACACAATTGTTGAAGATTGTTAAGGTCATTAAGGGCAAGCTAGAGGCCCTTGACAAGTCTAATGTTGAAAATCGAAAGATCCCTGGCTGTGGGCCCGGCTCATCAGCTGATCGCACCCGCACTTCAGTTGTTAGTGGTTTGGGTAAGAAGCTTAAGATCATGATGGACGACTTTCAAGAATTGCGAGCACAGATCAATGATGAGTACAAGGAGACTATCGGGAGAAGATACTTTACGATTACTGGTGAGAAAGCTAATGACGAGTTGATTGAAGACTTAATATCTAGTGGAAAAAGCGAAGATTTTCTTCAAAAAGCAATTCAAGAACAAGGTCGTGGGCAAATCATGGATACCATCTCTGAAATTCAAGAAAGACATGATGCTATTCTTGATATTGAGAAGAGTCTAATTGAACTACACCAAATCTTCTTGGACATGGCCGTGCTAGTAGATGCTCAAGGACAACAGCTGAACGACATTGAAAGTCATGTCGCCCATGCAAGTTCATTCGTCCGGCTTGGTACCGAACAAGTAGTGCAGGCCAAAGAGTTGCAAAAGAGCTCGAGAAAATGCACTTGCATTGCCATCGGCCTCAGCCTTGTTATTATTCTCTTTATTATATTATTTTTCTTTGTGTTACCCAATTTTATTAGATAGGGATTAAAGTTTTGATTTTTGATATGATGTTCGGTTATTTCCTTCGTTTTACAATTATACTTATCAAACTTTGTTTGTTTTTTTAGGTATCATTCTTTATTTATATTTTGTATCTTTCAAAGACAAATTCGAAACTCTGTTTGCTTTTTCAGCCGCGTATATGAATCTAGCTGGATGTGAAATCTTATGCATAACAATGCGAGACTACTGAAAATCATGTTCTATCAAAATATTATTTTGCTATCCTTTTGACATGTAACAGAAACAATGGCTTAAATTAAACTAGTGTAATGTATAACTTGAAAAATGATAAACTGTTATTCATATATGCTCTAACATCTACAATCTCATTCTTATAAGACAACTATAAGCACAATTTACATGCGCTATCGGTTATAAGAAAATTTTCAAGTTTCCAATCCAATGCCAAAATCCAAAACCCTCACAACAAACATGAAACATCCCATGACCCCAGTTAAAGATGTATATATGGTTGACAAAATCTAAATTCCGTGTAAATAAATAAATTGCAATACTATCAAGATATGACAATATCGATGTTAGTGCAAACTACAAGCAATAACATAGCCCTTGACAACTATCTAACATAATCTAGTCAGAGCTTACTAATATCCATTACTATTTCTTTTCTTTATCCTTTGTTGTTCAAATCTCTTTAAAGAGAAGTCTTCTTTCACAAAATCTGATATCCCAAATACATTTTGCAAACAACATGAATGATTTATTTGTTAGAATATAATAATCATGACAATCATATTAAGCATGTAAAATCATATAATACATATTGCGGAAGCTAGGATCTACTATAACATATAAAAGTCAACTAAAACATAAATAAGAACGTACCTCATGCAATACTTGATTCAAGGAATGAGATGAACCCTAGTTAGGGTTTAGATTAGATCTATTGAATAACCCCTTACCGTTTTGTTATTCGATCTCTTGATAATAACTAAAGTAAGTTATTACCTCGTTCTTGTACACACAAATTAAACCGTATTAAGGTTTTGCAAGAAACTACACAAAGTATATTTTGGAAGCACCAAAATCGATCCAAAGATCCCTAAGGAGGGTCGTTAGTCGATCAAGGAGAAAAAGAAAATAGAAGGAAAAAGTTAGGGATAATTGTGTGTCAAGAGGTGAAAAACAATTGATCCTTGAATGTGTTTATATAGGATTATGAAACTTGGTCACCAAGAAAACATCCCTAACCTCCTTAAGGAGGTGTTGGTCGAAATCTATAACCCTTAGGGGTTCTAGAACTTTTCTTGTTTCCAAATAATGCATAAACACAACTTTCCTTATCTTCGTCTAACGGTCGTTAGTCATTTAACGGAAAACACTAACGGTCGTTAAGTCTTTGTGTCTAATAATAAATATAAAAATATATTTATTATTTTTCCTTAATACTCATTTGTAATGTGTGCAATCCCGAGGTCTCGTGTTCGATTCTAGACATTCACACATTAATATTATTAACTATAATTTAACATTATTTTCCAATTCCTCTAAGCAATATCAAGACTTAAAGGAAGAAGCATGTGTTAATGGCATCGAGGGTGGTGATGGAATCGACATCTTCTTCGAAGATGTTGAGAAACTGAAGGGTGACATGATGGTTGTTGAGAAGATCAACAAGAAGCTACAGGACGTGAGAGAGGAGAGCAAGATGCTCCAAGATGCAAATAAGATGAAAGAGCTTCAGTCTAAGATGGATTCAGACTTTACACAATTGTTGAAGATTGTGAAGGTCATTAAGGGCAAGCTAGAAGCCCTTGACAAGTCTAACGTTGAAAATCGGAAGATTCCAGGTCGCGGGCCCGATGCATCATCTGATAGGACCCGCACTCTGGTGGTTAGTGATTTGGGCAAGAAGCTTAAGATCATGATGGACAACTTCCAAGAAATGAGGAAGCAGATAATTGACGAGTACAAAGAGACTATCAAGAGTAAATACTTTATTCTTACTGGTGAGAAAGCTACTGCTGACTCAATTGATCACTTAATATCCGGTGGAAACATCGAAGCGTTTCTTCAAAAAGCAATCCAGGACCAAGGCCAAGGACAAATCATGGATTCCGTTTCTGAAATTCTTGAAAGACATGATGCTATTATTGATATCGAGAAGAATCTAGCCGAACTACACCAAGTCTTCTTGGACATTGTCGTGCTCATAGATGCTCAGGGACCACAGTCAAATGACACTGAAAGTCAAGGCGCCCATGCAAACACTTTTGTCGGTCTTGGGACTGAACAAGTAGTGCATACAAGAGAGTTGCAAAGGAGATCACAGAAATGCACTTGCATCGCCATCACAGTCGTCGTTGTTATTGTAATTATAATTGTGATTATCTTTCTAATGTTACCAAAATTTATATATCTATACTACTATATAAAGCATTTAAGTTGTGGGCTCCACCAAAAATTAAGATAAGGAGCTCCAATTATGGAGTGACATGTGTCACTTCTCAACTAAAAAATTACCTTTATTTTCAAATTGAAATATCGTTTGATCTATTTATTTTTTTAATGATCTAATTTCACCATATTTTCTAAAATTTTGTGCTCGTTAATTCAACATCTATTTTGATATATTTTTATGAGTTTTTAGTTTTTGCATTTTTAACGGGTTATTTTGATTCAATTTTTTACAACTTTAACATTTATTTGAATCAATACAAACTTGATTCGTCAAAATTATAACTTTTGCGGGAGTGTTTGACGGGTAGAAAACTGTGAGGGTCTTTATGCGCGAATAATAATGTCACGGGAAAGTTACGAGAAACCCAAACAAACACATACAACGAACACATATGCTTTTGGAGTGTTATGTAACGAATAAGCGGGTAAGGAATTGTGGGTGAGTTGGATTAGCAATTCATTCATTATATTTCTATTATAACTAAATTTTTTTCGCCGCCGCTGTGCGCGGGTATCCAACTAGTTTTGAATAAGACTTAATATATGGGATCCCAACTTTTGTTTGATGATAATGCTTTTAAGTTACTAATATACAGTTTTACTTTCTGTATCCTTCCACGTATGAAACTAGCTAGATGTGACGTACATCATGTCCTCGCCAATACCTTCCTCACCAGTTCTATTGATTCTGGTGTAGTGATAATTAAGCACAATTTACATGTGGTATGGGTTTTGAGGAGATATTAGATTCTTTTCAAGTCTCAAACCTACATACCAAGATTAGGTCTAGACAATACCAAATCAAAAACCTTAACAACAAACACCCCATGACCCTAGTTAAGGATGTGAATGGTTGACAAAGTCTTGATTTCGTGTAAACACTCGACATTATTAAATATGACAAAATCTCATATTAAAGATGTTAGTGCAAAGTAGAAGCAATAATAAAATAGCCGTTGACGACTATCTTATATAATTTAGTTAAAGCTTACGAGTTATGAATACCCATTGCTGTTTCTTTTCTTCTTCCGTTGTTGTTGTTCAAATCTCTTTAGAGAGAAGACTTCTTTCACAAAATCTGATCTCTCAAATACATCTGTAGACAACATGAATGATTTATTTTCCTATTCCTCTAACCAATATCAAGACCTAAAGAAAGAAGCATATGTTGATGGCATCGTGTGTGGTGATGGAATGGACATCTTCTTCCGAGATGTTGAGAAACTGAAGGATGACATGGTGGTTGCTGAGAACATCTACAAGAAGCGAATGAGGAGAGCAAGATGCTCAAAGATGTCAATAAGATGAAACAGCTTCGAACGCTGGATTCAGACTTTACACAATTGTTGAAGATTGTGAAGGTCATTAAGGCAAGCTAGAGGCCCTTGACAAGTCTAACGTTGAAATCGGAAGATTCCAGGTTGCGGGCTCGATTCATCAACTGATCGGACCCGTACTTTGGTGGTTTGTGATTTGGGCAAGAAGCTTTAGATTATGAGGGACGATTTCCAAGAATTGAGGATGCAGATAATTGACGGGTACAAAGAGACTATCAAGAGTAAATACTTTATTCTTACTATTGAGAAAGCTATTGATGACTTAATCGATAGCTTAATATCTTGTGGAAACATGGAAGTGTTTCTTTAAAAAGCAATCCATGGCCAAGGCCTAGGACAAATCATGGATACCATCTCTGAAATTCAGGAAAGACATGATGCTGTTATTGATATCTAGAAGAATCTATCCGAACCACACCAAATCTTCTTGGACATGGTTGTGCTCGTAGTTGCTCAAGAACCACAGACGAATGACATTGAAAGTCAAGGCGCCCATGCAAGCACTTTTGTAGGTCTTGACACCGAACAAATAGTGCATACCAATGACATCTTTGATTTCCTTATCATACATATGACTCATCATTTGTTTGTCGCTTATGATATATGACATCTTGTTCAGCAGATTTGTTTGATTCCATTTTGTATACTTATTCAGATTTAGTTATTGTTTTGTTATATCTGTTCACTGGGCTTTTTAAGCTCAACCGCATTTCTTTTTCTGAAGCAGGTTTTAGGATGGAAGCTGGGATTTGAGTGAAGAGTGCATAGGAGCTCTTAGTAGACCACCATAACGATAGTTACCCATTTGCTTATGAAATAGATTTGGAGTTATCTTCCATTTAGTTTTGATTCAGATTTGTAATCTAGTTTGGATGACATTATGATTTAGAATTATTATTCCTTTAGTTTCATTTTGAACTTATGTAACCTTATTATTAATAAAAGTCTTCCGCTTGCGTTTGTTCTATTGACACCATAATATCTTTTGACCCTTGTCGGGTTGGAGTGTTACAAACATCAACTAAATTTAATTCGTTTAACTGATTATCATCTATTTTTTTTACCAAATCGTTTTTTATTTATGGTTAAATCGATCAAAATTTGATGAAAATCAACGTTTTTTAACGATCGATGATCTGAGATAATGACTTGAAGGTGAAATCGGAGTATAATTTATAATGATTTGAAGGTGTAATCGTGAGTGTGTTTGTGTGTGATTTTGCCCTAATTTTTTTGGGAAAAAAATGAAGGTGACTTGTTATTTTTTGTTTATATAGTATGAATTTTTTGCCCTTGATATGTAAATGTTAGATTTGATCTAAGCCTTTGGATTAAAATGAAATGGATGGTTGGGATGGGTTCATCGGGTCTATGGAGAATAAAGGGTCTAGAGGGATCTCAACTCCAGTAAAACATAGAAAATAAAAGTATAGAAATAACAAATTCAAACTTTTAAGCTAAGGAGCAAGTCACCAAGGGACCGTATGATTTTTGTATAAGCAAAGAATTTTGTTTAATTAAATGCGTTGGCCCAAATATTATCAAGCCAGTTACCCGGTCCATAATCAGATTGAAACTTTACAGTTTTATATGCCATTATAAAATTTCAAACAACACTCTTATCTAATACTGAAAATGTGTTTTTGTTATTTGTACCAGATATATAGCCCCTTACACGCACGATGTTTTCGCAACAATTCTACATAATGTGTTTTAACACGAGCTATAAATAATTATTTGTGCATAAAAATTGCATATTACCTAATTTTAATACTCGTAGTACAATTAGTTAAGAATGTAAATTTCTATCTTGGCATGCTAAAGTTTGTCTTGTGCATACATCGTGTTGTTAAATAATTTTTTTCTATAAAATTACGTAAACTATTTTATACTTATATAGCTATAATGCTACACCAAATCTTCTTGGACATGGCCATGCTAGTAGATGCTCAAGGAAAACAACTAAACGACATTGAAAGTCATGTCGCCCATGCAAGTTCATTCGTCCGTCTTGGGACCGAACAAGTAGTGCAGGTCAAAGAGTTGCAAAAGAGCTCGAGAAAATGCACTTGCATTGCCATCGGCCTTGTTATTATACTCTTTATTATATTATTTTTCTTTGTGTTACCCAATTTTATTAGATAGGGATTAAGTTTATTAGATAGGGATTAAGGTTCTGATTTTTGATTTAATGTTCGGTTATTTCGTTCGTTTCACAATTATACTTACCAAAATTTGTTGGTTTTTTAAGTGTCATTCTTTATTTATTTTTGACAAAAATACACTATTTGTCCCTAAACTTGTTGGAAAACATTATCTGGGGTCGGACCATGACCTCGGTTTCATCAAGAGTCCCTTCCTCAAGGTTTTGGTATCAAATGAGTCTTTTGACCCGTTTTCCATCAGTCAACACTGTTATATGCCGTTTGATTTTGTCTTTAGTCCGAGGGCATAATCATCATTTCATAATTTTAGATAATTACCGAGCAAAATAGGCGCAAGTCCATCACTCTTCCTGCCCCATAATAATCTCGTCAATTAGCTAGACTGCCTCCAATTTCATACCCAAAGTTTCTTTACAAGAGTTATCAGAAACCTTAATTGCATGTCACAAAACATGTTCCATATTATTGAAAATGACGATTATGCCCTCAGACTAAAGACAAAATCAAACGGTATATAACAGTTTTGACCGACGGAAAACGGGTCAAGGGACTCATTTGATACCAAAACCTTGAAGAAGGGACTCCCGATGATACTGAGGTCATGGTCCGACCCCAAATGATGTTTTTCAATAAGTTTAGGGACCGATGGTGTATTTTTGTCTTTGTTTTTTGTATTTTTCAAAGACAAATTCGAAACTATGTTTGCTTTTTCAGCCGCGTATATGAAACTAGCTAGATATGAAATCTTATGCATAACAATGCGAGACTACTGAAAATCTTGTTCTATCAAAATGTTATTTTGCTTTCCTTTTGACATGTAACAAAAACAAAGGCTAAAATTAAACTAGTGTAATGTATAACTTGAAAAATGATAAACTGTTGTTCATATATGTTCTAACATCTACAATCTCATTCTTATTAAGCACAATTTACATGTGGTATGGGTTTTAAGGAAATCATGATTCTTTTCAAGTTTCCAACCTTCTTACCAAAGGTCTAGAACCCAATACCAAAATCCAAAATCCTCACAACAAACATGAAACATCCCGTGCAAATAAATAAATTGCAATATTATCAAGATATGACAATATTTTAAAGATGTCAGTGCAAAGTACAAGCAATAACATAGCCCTTGACAACTATCTTATATAATGTAGTCAAAGCTTACTAATATCCATTGCTATTTCTTTTCTTCTTCCGTTGTTGTTGTTCAAATCTTTTTAAAGAGAAGACTTCTTTCACAAAATCTGATCTCCAAAATACATTTTGTAGCAACATGAATGATTTATTTTCCAATTCCTCTAAGCAACATCAAGACTTAAAGAAAGAAACATGTGTTGATGGCATCGAGGGTGGTAATGGAATCAACATCTTCTTCGAAGATGTTGAGAAACTGAAGGATGACATGATGGTTGTTGAGAAGATCAACAAGAAGCTACAGGACGTGAGCGAGGAGAGCAAGATGCTCCAAGATGCCAATAAGATGAAAGAGCTTCGGTCTAAGATGGATTCAGACTTTACACAACTGTTGAAGATTGTGAAGGTCATTAAGGGCAAGCTAGTGGCCCTTGACAAGTCCAACGTTGAAAATCGGAAGATTCCAGGTTGTGAGCCTGATTCATCAACTGATCGAACCCGCACTCTGGTGGTTAGTGATTTGGGCAAGAAGCTTAAGATCATGATGGACGACTTCCAAGAATTGAGGACGCAGATAATTGACGAGTACAAAGAGACTATCAAGATTAAATACTTTATTCTTATTGGTGAAAAAGCTACCGAAGACTTAATCGATAACTTAATATCTAGTGGAAACATCGAAGTGTTTCTTCAAAAAGCAATCCAGGACCAAGACCGAGGACAAATCATGGATACCGTTTCTGAAATTCAAGAAAGACATGATGTTGTTATTGATATCGAGAAGAATCTGGCTGAACTACACCAAGACTTCTTGGACATTGTCGTGGTTGTAGATGCTCAAGGACCACAGACGAATGACATTGAAAGTCAAGGCGCCCATGCAAGCACTTTTGTCGGTCTTGGGACCGAACAAGTAGTGCATACCAGAGAGTTGCAAAGGAGATTGCAGAAATGCACTTGCATCATCATCCCAGTCGTCGTTGTTATTGTAATTATAATTGCGATTATCTTCGTATTGTTATCAAAAATGTTACCTCTAGACTAAGATTTATATGCTTGATTTGACATTCTTCTATTTTGTTCTCTTCTTGAGCAATATTAATATATGGGATCCCAACTTTTGCTTGATGATAATGCTTTTAAGTTACTAATATACAATTTTACTTTCTGTATCCTTTCTCGCATGAAACTAGCTAGATTTGACATCTCTATTTTTTGATATTTTTAAGCTTTATAGATTAATATTTTGGTGATAACGAACAAGAACTTGCCTGTTTGACTATAACGGAATATAAAATCAGTTCAAATACATAAAAGAGAAAGAAAAAAACATGAACACGGGTGCCTTGTTGACTTTCATTTCGATATTAATTTATTAATTTTAGATGCACCTTTGTTTGGGGTCAAATTTACATTACTTTAGTATATTAGAACACCGGTGCCTTGTTGACTTTCATTTCGATTACTAATTTATTATTTTAAGATATACCTTTGTTTGCGGTCAAATTTACATTATCTTGAATTTCCAAGAAAAGATCAGTAAAATTTAGAAATAAAAGTATCGAAATAACAAATTCAAGCTTTTAAGCGGGCATGGATACACCTACCCACTGGGTAGTTTACCCAGATGAGGTGGCACTGAGTCATTGGGAGAGAATGAAGAATATTCTCCTTTTTCTTCCAACAAAAAATTAATTGTGTTTTAATTATGTTTTTATTCTCAGTGGGTAGACTACCTAGTGGGTAGCTTAAGTTTTCTCCCTTTTAAGCTAAGCCATTTAAAATGCGTCGGCCCAATTATTATCATGCCCAGTTACCCGGTCCATAATCAAATTCGAACTTTGTAGTTTTATTTGCCATCGTAAAATTTCAAAAACCACTCTAATCTAATGGGAATTGATACGCACACATTCGGGGTGCGTTTGGTTTGTAAGTTGGGATTTGAATTGGAATTGAATTCGGATTTATGAAATGTTTGAAAGAAAATAAGGAGATAGAAAATTAATTAATATTTAATTTATATATATGTTTAATAGATTTTATGTATTTCTAAAAAAAAAAAAGGTAAAAGACCAAAAAAAAAAAAAAAAAAAAAAAGTTTGAAATATGTGGCTCATAAAAATCAACAAATAAAAGAAAATTTTTAATTGGTTGTCTTTCATTAAAAATTCTAGCTTGGTATGAAGATTTGAAACAAAAGTCTTGTGTCAGAAATAATAAAACATACTAAACAACGGATTCAAATAATCTTTGATTCTATACCGGGTCAAACCGTGAACCAAACAAGTACTCTATTTTACTTTGCACACATAAAATTAATGTGTGAGGATAAGAAAGAATACCCTCTTATTATTCTTTTCCCGCATTTCCTTCTTGTTCTTTTAATCTTTTGACCAAACTTCTTCCAGCGCCAAACCCTCTATCCCGATTGGCGGACTCCCATCTATCAGTATTGTTCACTTCGTCATTAAATATTGTTGACAATGATAACGCACGACAATATTACATATTAGTCATTTTAGAAAACATTGTTGTGATCAATTTACACATGCCACCCATGTGGGCCTTGTAGCATGATTTAAGTTACAGCAGATGAAGAAGACCTTGATCACTTGAACATAGCCTTGTCTTTGAATTATTTCGTCGAGTAAACTGCAAAAAATTTCCCTAAACTTTTCAAAAAATGTAAAAAATGTCCTAAAAAAAAACTGCAAAAAACGTCCCTAACGTTTCATTTTTCTGCAATTTATGCCCTTGAAGGGTTACTGTAGCTACAAAAAATGTATTTTGGCTAACGCTCGTTAACTTTTTTACATTAATGGTGTGTGAAATGACTAATTTACCCTCCTCTTTATCCCACAATTACTTTTCTTTTAATTTTTAATTAATCTCTCTCCACCACCTCCATCACCACCACCCTCTACCACCACACGACAGCACCACCACCCTCTACCACCACACAACTACCACCACCACCCTCCACCACACAAATTGTTAGAAGCTATCAAATCTTTGATTCATCGAATCCATCTTTCACCACTGTTGTTGATCGAGATAAATAAGGCACCCACCATCTTAAAGACGCAGATTTTCAGCTGAGATGTTTTATCATTGAAACTCCAGAACAAAAGTAATTAAAAAAAGGAAATATTTGATCATCTTACCAAGTAATATGAACTCCAATAGCCATTGATACCTGAAAAAAAAAATGTAAATAGTTATGAACATATATGATCTATCCGTTCTGTCACCAATTCAAGAGACAATTGGCCCAAGAGAATATTAACTAACATATTCTTGAGATACAAGATTCAAGCCTAATAAGCAGTAGATGTGTGTAGATTCTACATATCCNAAAAAAAAATGTAAATAGTTATGAACATATATGATCTATCCGTTCTGTCACCAATTCAAGAGACAATTGGCCCAAGAGAATATTAACTAACATATTCTTGAGATACAAGATTCAAGCCTAATAAGCAGTAGATGTGTGTAGATTCTACATATCCAAAGTATTTGTTCCTTTACTAATATGTTACATGGAGCCATTGAAACTATTTAGTATGGATACCTAATCAGTTTCAGTATGAAACGGCCATTATCAGGGGAGGGATGCTACATCCACTCACAAATTCCACACAAATCACCCACACGCTGAGGTGTCACTCACTGATTGGTGAATTTTATTATAGTTTCTCTCTCTTCTCTCTCATTCCACCGATCAGTGGATGACACATCAGCGTGTGGGTGATTTGTGTGGAATTTGTGAGTGGATGTAGTATTCCTCTTATCAGGGTACCAAATAACATGGTGCTAGCAAATGATTGGATCTCTATAACTACTACAATTCTCAATAACAAATTGGAATTAATATTAAATATCTCAATGTGTCAATGTGAGCATCATTTCTCATTGTAACACCCCTACCCGAGAAGGGCTAAAGTGTGCATAATGGAGTCAAATCAGAACACAAGCGAAACGGAGATACATACATAATACAAAGGTTACAAAGTTACAAAAAGAGACTAAACAAAATACAAAAGGCTAAAGTAAAATACAAAGCCCAAACTCAAATACTAAGCCCACTCTCGAATATTTCTAGTCACTTCTAGGACCAATCCAAAGCTACAGGGTGAAGCCTCCTAAGCCCAAAATCCAAAACCTTCATAGCCCAGTCTCCTACTAAACCTGCCGCATGAGAACAGAAATGCGGCTGAGCTTACAAAGCTCAGTGAACAGATATATATAGATAGCAAAGTAAAAACAGAGAACGATGCATATGCAATACAATGAATAGAGTCAAGAGAACCATAAAGAGTACAAGGTGAAGGAATAGGATAAAAGGTCAAGGTGCAAGGTGAGTTTAGGTATCAATATATTTACCCCAGGCCACACAAATATCCAAACATTCTATCAATATGAAAGATAAACTTATATCTTTTAGCTTGTCTATTTACCAACTAAATCATCTTAATGGTGAAATAGAATTTTCAAGCCTCTTGCATGCTTTATAACCCAAGTACTTATTAATTAAGTCACTTTATGTTCATGTCTCAACAAGAAGATATAAACCGTTATAATCCCATTTCACGTTATTAATCATTGATCAACTCAATGACTTCTTGTATATCTCTTAATTAAAAGGCCATAACAAGCTAACGTCTTACTTTACATTATACTAAGCCTTACATAAAGACTTCATGTTTATAACTATACAATAAATTATAAACATGTATAACTAAAGTAATCATGAACACCATCATTTGGTTTCAATTATATTTTCAAGTTAACTTACTACTCTCATTTATTTATGTCATTCTTAAAATACATAATTATTGAAGTAGTATTATATCACTTCATGCATTCATGTCATTCTAATAATACATGAATATTAAAGATGAAGTAATCTTGTTATCACATTGACACATGTTCTAATAGAAGTCTGATTTAGAAACCGTAAATTATCCACTAGGTCTCACGCATACATGGAAATTCACCTTGTTGTTATAATTTAGTCTGCGTCTCACGTTTACTAAATTTCAACACCAAGTGTTTCTTAGATTAGATGTATTAATCATATCAGAACTATAGTCTCTTACTTTGCAGTTAAGAGAATCCTTTAAATCATATTCTTATGTGTTGTACCTTGCACACAAATGTATATTTCTCCCACTTGTGCATGGAACAACACCATGTATCATTTAAACAACACGCACGCGTTTGTTAATATGAATATGATTTGTGTCATTAGCATAACTAGTAGATATAGAGTTACTCAATCAATCAAGGAAACGCACATGACTATCCTTAAACATATTAGTCTCTATATTTGGAAAGTAATTATCTAGAGACATTCAAAAGATAATATGAGTTACAATTAAGACAATAATTCTTATAACTCCCACTGAATTAGAGAACATTACAATAATCCCTTATTCAGTAATAGACACACAACACTCCCACTGAATTTGACAACATTATAAATGTTTCATTATCAGTGAAAAAAAATAGTATGCTATTTGCTTTCCTACATCTTTTAAGAAAAACCCATTCCAACAATTATACATAGGTTTTTTTTTAAAAAATGTATTCTTCTACATAAATGTGATTCATCACATTCCAAACAATTAACTTGAAAAAAAAATTGGGCATGCAATTTCTTCCTGAATAGATCTACCATTACAACAATTGAATGTAGTATCTTTAAACAAAATAACTAGATAAAATAGCTAGTTTGTCTTTTACCATTTATGCGGTAATATGTCTAGTTTCTATTTTAATAACTCATATAGTGCAAATCAACTTACTAATAAAGATTACTATGAGTTATGTATTTAGAATTTAGACAATTCTAATTTTCCCATTATACCTTTCTCATTCATGAAAAGGATTAGGATTAAGTCTCTCACTTCTTTGTATGGAAAGAAGACTATGTTTATTCTTTTC